>KI915042.1:14378626-14522235 GCA_000473445.2 Anopheles farauti
TTCGGAGGGTTTCCAGCACAAGCGATGTGCTGGGCTCCGACTCGTAGACACCCCTGTTCCGCAACATACCGATTCGTCAGCAGTGCTTGGGTACTAATAGCGGGGATGTGGATGTTGAGGCCCCCTCGGTTGAGGGGCAAAGCCAACTGCTGCATCGGGATTCGAAGTCCTCCGGAGCCATCCCAGAGGAACGAGCCCATGGTGCAGGTCACCTTCGCTATGTCCATTGCACGGGCGCCACAAACCGACGCAACGAACCACAGCTTAGGGAGGAGGAAGGTGTTCAGCAGAATGGCCTTCTGCACCAGGTTCAGGTCCCTCACGCGATGTAGCCACACCATGTAGGTTACTTCAAATTAAAATTATTAAAAATGAGACTAGTTACTTACTTAAATAGTTAGGTCCTGGCACAACATTTTCACTGATAAATTTCCTTGCAGCGAAAAAGCTACATTGAGGCTTCTTAGTGGATGCTTTATTGCTCGTAATATGGGTGCCTCATAGCGACATGTGTTGCTGGCTAATGCTTTGAACACTTTGGCTTTATTATTATTATTATACTTTATTAAAAAATGATTTGAACACTTAGGCTCTCAAAAATAAAGAAAAAGAACCCGTTTATCATACGGAATGGCAAATAAAAAAAAGAGACACTAGGTCGTAATCTTTCGATCTACGAACGGCAATAAACGAGAGCGAACATAATTGCTTACAAATCGCCTCCACATGTAAGCGAGCCAATTTGTGGACCCGCCAGCATAATGAGGGAACATTAAGCTTCACAGCGCGCATCATTCGCTTTTTTCTCTCTTCCTCTCTCTCTCTCTCTCTCTCTCTCTCTCACTGTCTTTCCCGTCGGGTGGGCGATTATCTTCTCAAATAATCTCCTGCAAAACATCATCGCTTCCCACCATCCAACCACACACCATCTTACACATGTTTCGGTCGTAATCAGCCCAAAGTGGCCGGTATTAAGCCAATTAGTGTCGGGCGATAGGCAAAACAGTGCGCTCCTGCCGTGTGCCGTGTGCGTGTGCTTCCCTGGAGGTGGTGTCGGAATGCACACCGGTGCAACTTGCTGCATGGTCGTACTTTTTTTCCTTCCTTTCACTCTCCGCACCGGTCTTTATTTTTTTTTGTTTCTCTTTCGATGGTGATGCAGTATCATATGTCTCTTTGGGTGATGCTGCGTGTTCGATGGCACGGTTGTTGCTGCCGTCAACATGTATCTCCCCGACCACGGCACGCACGTTCGCATGTAAATCTACACGCACGCAAATACGGCACGCGGCGTTTCTTCGCACTCTTTCGAACCGGGGACGCAAGTACACCCAACTGCACTTCACTCGAGGAGAGTGAGAAAATAAATATTGATGAAATATTTCCCATCGTGCAGGTTCGCCCAACAACTGCACAGAATACCCGAACGTTTGCCCCCGCCTCTCCCTACTTTCCTCCAAAAAAAAAACCGGTTCCCTCGAGCGAGGGCTGATGCGCGTATAATATTTGCTTTTTATTTCCCTCCCGCCACCAATTCGTTGTCGCCGTCGTCATCGTCGCGCGAATGCATTATACCGAGACGCTACCGAATCCTTCGGGCAAATGATCGAAATCGAATGATTCGGAATTGAAACGCGAAGGAAAAAATGCGAAGCACAGATGAATGAAAAATGATAAAGGGTTACACGCGTAAGGTCAACACCAAAAATAAAGCAAAACTGGAAACCAGAAAAGGAGGGCCCGTGTGCAGCAAGGATAGGGTTGGCCCGTGGCGAGACCTTTCGCGTCGCGGTTTTGACTCCAGTCCGACCGAGTGGCTGACACGATCAGAGGCAGTCGGACCGATGTAATTGGTGGTGTTTATTTGATTGATCGTATTAATTCTGACATTGTGTGTACGTTTCGTTCGATACGTTAACGTATGGTATTAAGTGCCATAAGGTATTTCTTGAGGTACTTTGGGGATAATTAGGTGTATTTTTCTGAGTTCGAGGAAGGGTTTGTTTTCAAATCATTTTTTTGTCGCTTGAATATTTTCGTTGAAGGATGCAATTAATAAGGGTAACGAAACTTAGTGACGGGAACATTATTCCTCTTTAACTACTTTATAAAGAAAAAAACACTCCCAAAGAGCATAGAAATGGGAAAAAAATTACAAAAACAAATTACGATATTTAACGAAGCTTTATAGGGAGCTAAAGGCTTTTGTCAAAAGCTTCATCAGATTGCCGAAAAGCTCATGTATTCTATCCGCCACAACGACATCCTGATGCTATAAAGCTTTCGTTGTTTATTGTTTCAAAAAAGCTCTCTCTTTCTCCCATCCGACGATTCGTCTCTCAAAGCTCCAAAACATATTCTCTAACATACTCTCTAACACAGCATGCTCAAACACACTCTCTCCCACACGCACACAGGCGCTGAAGGACAGCAAATTATCTCACGAAATAATGAAGCGGAAAATCGAACCACGCGCAACAGGTTGGTCCGGATCGTGCCAGCAGCGCGTGTCAACCGAGCGACAACGGAAGATGAAATCTGTTGGCGTTAACGTTGGCGTTGGTGCTCGTAAATCTTCGCTCTCTGAGTGCCTGCCGGGCTGGCCAACGTTTGACCTAAACGTTGAAAAGCGAGTCGGACCTACCCAACTTGGGCTGGCGGACCGGCCCACGTGACAGATGGTCTAATTAGTTTTCCACAAAATGGTGCGTAATGATTTTCCGTGCTCGTTGAAGCCTCCGGGGCTAGATGAAATTGACTTGTACCTGCTCTGGTTTGTGGCCATATTTGATAGGACAAGTTTGGCACCATTGAGAGTTTGAGAGTTGCCTACCATATGCGAAACTATTTTGTGGGTTAAGAGTAAAATAATTATTAATTAAATGCTCCAAAAATTCTTGAGCCTTAAAATCCCCATTACACTTCATCCCATCCGCATGAATATTTGAATAAAAGAATGCAAACCCACCGAAATCATTCCCGATAGCATCCGAAAGTTCGAGCTGATTGACAGTTCTACGAGGCAAAGCTGTGGGAAGCGGAATTTCAATTAAATCCCGCTGCAGCTCGCGATAGAGTTTTGACAGACAATTCACGATTTCCGTTCGAATAGTCCAACAATGTGTTTTGTGCTAGCGAATCGTAACTGATGAACTGGTCCGAAAATTTGGCCGCCGCCGATTGCATTGCGAAACAAAGTTGAACTGTTTGTTTAGGCTATGTGGATTGGAGCCTCGCCGGAAGTTAGCGTTTTACTTTGAACAAAAGGTGGCAGGAGGAGCAAAAAAAAGTTCTAATTAAAATCAGCTAGTGGATGGTTGGATGCTGAAAATAGCATCGCGTTGGCGGACAGACTTTAGTCAAACAAAAATTCGTTACATCGAAGTGAGGTTAGCTTTCTGTTGGAATTGCTCACTTACAAAGCGTCTTTATTTATTCTGTGCCACATGGTTTTAATATTGATTCATTTGCTTGATTCGATTTTTCGAACATTCTATAAAATCCTGTTAGAAATCATTTCTTAAAAAAAATCTTCGCTCATAAATCATTCTCCACAGCGATACACCGCACGGTTCGATTTGATGAGGTAATTAATGTTCACACCAAACCCGCTTGCCTGACCCTGTGCGGTACGAAACGATGAGGGTGGCGTTTTTATTCTATCTCATTATGAGTCTCCGAAGGAACCGAATTCTGTTTTTCGTTCGCGTTCGAAAGCATGACGGCAAATTTCGTCACGGCCTTGGCTGTTTAAAGTGTCCCGAGGCAGTGGTTGTTGATATAATTGTCTCCGGCTTTGAAGCCTCCGTAGGTCATTTGGTCGTCGGTGGTGGAAAAGTTTCTCATTAAAGCTAGCATTGTGCGAGGAGCTTGGGGAGGTTTTGAGGATATCGCACCCAGTTGGCTTGCTGGCGGGAAGGGAAGTTTTTATTTGACTTTTCAATTATGACGTGGTAGAAAGTTGAAATGTTGAGGGCGTTTTTGTGTTAAGAGGTGGCTCTAGGAAGTGACAATATGACGGAAGTTAGTACATCAGAGCAATACTTTGAAATGATCTTTAAGAGCCATGTAAGAGGGGCTTTTAAGATTACTTAAAATTATTTCAATTTAAATTAAATTTTACCCAACTATCCATGGAGTATTTCTTGCAAAATGCTTTTTTGCGATGAATAATAAAATCTCTTCCCAAAAACCATGGTAAATACCGCCCATGGGAAGCCCGCAAATAAGCAACCGAATGCACGTGGCCTAGCAACCTTTGCACCTCTACTGCAACCATCCCTTCACGACCAACGTTTATTTCCACCGATTCAAATAAACCACGAGCCGGGTTTTCGAAGTAGGTGATTATTTGTTGTATGTTTCAAATTTCACCGAATCGACCCCAAATGGCAAGCGTGGAAATATGTCCTACGGTTAACACGAAACCGGTTTTACCGTATTTTTACGGTTAACCGTTACGGTTTTTATTGCGGTGCGAGACAAAAAGGACAAGAATTCATTCGATTTTCGATGAATTGATTTGCTCGATAGCCGAAAGCAAACACGTGCCTCAAAATGGGGTACATTTGAATGTTGTTATTTTATGTGCTGTTTTGGATACGGAGAAAAACGGTTTATTGCAAAACCAAAGATATTTTTCTGCGTGATTTAGTGTTATTAAATTGCTTGGAATGCTCGGTAGCAGTGGTAGCAAATTTTAAGCAGTACTCACAAATGTAGCTATCAACAGCGAAATTTTTTCTTTTTGAGAATTGTCCTCTCAACAAAAGTGCCTTGATAGCACTAACCTAACCTAGTAAGTTTGTATACTGCGGTTTTTGTTAAGTCGTTTACCCTGCATCACAATGTCCTTGTTTTGAATGCATCGCTACGCTTGCTTGTCTGTTAAATGCAGTGATAAAAAACCTTAAATTGCATCACCATCGTTGAAGCTTTACAGCTCGTTCCCGACCGTCCCCGGCTTCGGTCTGAGTGGCCATTTCACACGCGAAGATGACACACCATCACACGATACGATACGGCGACACTGGTGTGAGAATAAATGTAATATGGATTAAATGTTTCACTTAAGGATTATTCGCCTGAACGGACACCCGGCGCTGGTAAACGCCCTGGTAAAGCAGTGGGCAGCCGTCAACCCGCAAGCTGAGTGGAGTGAAAAATTGCTCCAGCAGCCCTGGATTTACGTACGGTTTGGTAGCACCGGTTCAACTCGTTAGCTTTCCAGATGGGGCCCGGTGAGCCTTTTCTTGGGGCTTGTGGAGGGATTTTTTCAGTACTCGCTTGTCTCTCTCTCTCTCTCGAAAACCCAACTTTATCCTAGCAATTACAGTTTGTCACGAGTGCACGCTTGAAAGCCCGAACCCGAAAGATACGAGGTGGCTCAGAAGGACACTCTCTACGTCCCCCCGAGGATGAGCTGACTGGCTGACTGACTGACGGATTGTCTGACTCTAATTGATAGCAGCATGAGTCGAGTGACCGATTATTTAATCACAGGTGCCTTTGAGCAGTGGGAGTAAAGGTACACCATATCAGTCGGTGCTTGGCAAAGATTTGTAGTAAAAGCTAATTGCAGGATTTGTGATGTATGCGAAGAACAAAAAAAGATTTTTTTTATCACGTAAAATGAACTTCAATTACACCATTTGTAAGAATTTTAAGCCAGAACTGATTGCGTCTAAAAAATATGTTTTATCATGGGTAAGCATGAAGATTTTTTTTGCTTCAGTTCTTTGTTTGCTGAAACCTGTATTTATTTTACCCTAAAAGAAACTGTAACAGCCAAATGAATAATTTTAGGAAATAAAATAGAAATATTTGCGCCATCTAGTGGTGAGTAGCGCATCTTAAAAATGCTGAAAAAATGTTAAAAAACAACCAATGAATTGTTTGCGGATTTGATTATTAAAAAAAGTATTATGGAAGTATAGTATATGGTATATATAGTATATATAAGTATATATAAGTATATGGAAAGTATATGGAAAAGATAAATTTTAAATCTTATTAATTATCACATTCTGCACTTCTGCTGCATCATCACACAATACACAAAACGGAATACGGCGTATGATAAACTGGAAAAGTTTGCCTTTTTAACCACGTAAAACAATGCCTTTGCTGACTTAAAGTATTTTTTTATTTGAGCGCTTTTAATAGAGCTCACTTCTTTTCATGCGCAAACTTATGTCTTCCATTTTCCGAATTTTCATAAATCTTGCATGTGCATTCACGTTGTAAGCTCATTTCCCTATTTTAACTTTGCTTCCCTCTCGATGTGATGGAAACAAAAGCACCGTGTTATTGAAATACTTCGTTGAAAAGATTTGCGATATGAAAAATGTAAATTTTACACGTTCCAAGTATCCGGGTTTTGTCGCCGTAAAATGTCCCGCTCCCCAGAAGTGCCGGCATTTAGGACGGGTGACTTCCGAAACCGAAACCGGTCACGTACTGAAGGCGTCCTACCTCCGTCCTTGGCACGGCGGACGGTGCACACATAATGAACTTCGCAGTCGTCCGTTTCCCTTTTTGGAAACAGCTTTTCGCCGCATCCTTTCTGCGTTTCATTGCGAACGGGATTAGAGAAAGTGATGAGCGCAGGAAGCTCGAAACTTGTTATCGTTTCCGGGGTTTCCTTTGCCGGCACTCCATGAGCGGGAAACAACTTAAGGTGAGAAGCTGCTGGCGGAATGTTGCTGCGTTAACCTTTCCCCTTGTACGGGCACGGAAATCAACGAGTCGTGTAGATAAGCTGATGCAATTGGCAGAATTTGTAGTTGCTCTCCCGCTTCCTGTGGACGTTATTACACTCGTTGGCTTCGCAATGTAAATGGAGGAATTTCAGGCTTGATCTGGTGGCAAGGTCGTTTATGTTTAAAGGCATAGACCAGGTCGTAATTGAAATGGATAACAATGTGTCCAATTAATTTGGACCCAATTTACATACCATATTACAGATGATTTGGTTGTGCAGAAAATTTGTCTTACCTGAAAACAGAAGAAAAAATAATATCAATTTTAAGCACATAAAGAATTATACAGAAAATTTCAAAATAGAGTAAAAATGATTCTCCACTACTGCACATTAGAACACTCACAAAAAGTATACTTTAAAATAGACCTCTCCCTAGTGGCCTATTCGACCTTGAAAGTTATCGACCAACGATCGTTCTATGACCATAACATTCCAGCACACTCCATTTCTTTCTGCGCTTATCGTTTAAGTTTGTTCATCGTTCAGCTCTGCTCCAAGCGCAGCCACTGTGGGTAAAGGATCGCTCCTTTCCTTCAGCTCCATCTTCCGTTCGCACAGAGTGGATGGGACACGGTTTTCCCATAGTGTCATCTAAATTGCAAACTATGGAATGTTTAATATAGGACAAAGCGGTAAATAAAACAAAAGTCGCCCGTTCGTCCGTCCCGTCGGTTCGAGTCGAGGTGTTCCTCTCCCGGTGGAGAGGGTGCTCACTATCTGCACCCAGAAACGCACCCACAGGGTGAATCGGAAGAATTTCCCGTCTATTTGTGCACAGAGCACGAGGTAAGTCTGCTGTTTAATGAAGCTGCTGCCGGCGTTGCTTGGGGTTTGCAAAAGGGGTAACATGTGCCCCGGGGGCCAAGGGGCGGAAAAATGATAAACGATGAAGGCATCGGATCGTAACCTTCGGTCGAACTGCTATCGGATACTGCTGGCTTCGTCGTACCATGTCCGACGGTCTTTCAATGTCTCGGTATGATGAAAACCCCTTCGGGGCCGGTTTGACAAAACTGCACACTCATGTGATTTGCATACATGGTTTTTGGGGATGCGCAAAAGCTGTAGAGAAAGTTTTACTTGAGGGTATCGACACCTTGGCTTTTGCGACTTTCCAATGTATGTGGTCAGTCAAATGGGCTGGGGATGCTGGGAACAAAAGCATGCTTAATTCCAAAGAGACAATCGAGGAAAGTTTCTGAATTGAAACACATTTTAATTTAATAGTCAAATAATGATGAAACTCATATTGATTGCGAAATGTAGACATAATTTAAAAAATGAGAGTGAATGATAATTAATGATTTTCTAATATAAAATGTTGAAGACAGTGAGTGATAGTATTGATGTTTAAAAAAACAACAAAGTAACCATTTATAAAACATATTGCTAGTATTTTAATTCAGTGGGACATTTAAGTAAAAACATTTAAACAATTTCAGTCAACAGTTTCTTGATGAATTTTGGAAAGGCTTTGAATTAAAATAGGTAACTCCTTTTATATACAGCTTTTATTCCTGTTAAATTAATGTATGTAATCACAAAGACAGCTCATTTCTCTTTCAAGCACATTACACCTAATTTAAATCTTCATCTTTCTTACGACTGCAAGAGATTAATGCAAGATAAACAGTAATAAAAGCCATAAAATGTATTCATTATCGTTCCAGCCTCCTATTGCTACTGCCGAATTATTTTGCCTGAAACTCTTAATAAATCGCACTGATTTATCCGTAAAACAACTTAACATCACGCACGCTCACAAACCAAATCGCCACACCCCTTTGCTCGTATGATATTCAAACGATCGCCGCTTGCATGAGCTTGGGAGTTCCCACCGAGGGTGTGCCGTGTGGTGAGATTCGTACCGTGTTCGCCAACCGTACGTGTAATCTATAATTTCATTCATTAAAATCACTACGAAATTGAATAACATGCACGTGAAATTAGATTTGCTCGTGTGCGAACGGAGAACACCGGCGGTCCGAGCACTGCCGGAGCACATCCTCAACCGTCACAAGCCGAGAAAGGGACGTGCCACCCGGGTGTCGTTCACCCGGGCTCGACGCCTGCCGGCGGTTTTGTTTGCGTGCAATTTTGTGTCAACCGGAACGGGAGCAAAACACACCTCAACCTCGAAAACTCTCGAAAGCGCTGTGCAGCTGCTTTACGTTCACCGTCGGTTCGGTTTTTCACCAGATTCCCTTTCAAAGGTACGTTTTCCGTCCATTTTTGTTGCTGTTGTTGTTGTTACCACGAGATGCGGGAAACTCTTCGAGAATGTAGTTCGAGTGCGGAGATAGAATGAGACGCGAATGGGGAATGGTATTTGTAGATCTTGCAAAAGTGATTCGCAAGATAAATAAACGTCCGCTGTCGGCTGCGAACGGTGAAGGAATTAGTGAACCAGCGGTATGTCAGGTATGATTGTGCTGCGTAGTTAGATCGGAATGTTCTCATCGCACGAAAATGAGGTCAGCAAGAGTGCGGGTGTAATTATGATACGATTTGCGACTTCATTTCGAGTCGATTAGATAACTCCTCAAAAATGGCGAACATTGTAGTGAAGCGAAAAATTGATTAAAATGATCATAACTCAGTATGGAGTACACAATGAAATACCATATTTTTTACTGTTCTGATAACTTTATCATGTTCCGCCATTTAATCAATTATGTTCCGGTTTTTGAAATTTTTGGTGGAAATGTTGAAATATTTGTTAAATTATTTATATCTTTCCAGGTTTTGTTCGTACTTTTTCGTACCGCCTTATTACCTAATGTTTTTAAAGACAATAGAACACTTAATAACTTATACGTTAACAAAAAGTGTGTTTTTAAAACTTCCATACAGTCTTTCTGTAAAGGAATGTTTAAAATAAAAATTATAATGAAAAATTGTCACACTAAAAAAAAATAAACGTTTAACAGAAATCCATTTGGCTTCCAAATAGAAATCAATATCGGCTGCAGATGATTTTAAAATTAATATTTCAATAACATATTCTCCTCCCGTATCACAAAACAAAGGATGGCTTCTACAAACTCTCCGCATTATATCGTTTTTCCTATCACTTGCAGAGGTTGGATTACGAAAATCACCTCGATAAACGATATCAACCTCTGTGCCCTTCTATCCTGCCCGAATGTGGTGAAGTGTTGTGTACGTGTGTCTTGATTTCGTTTTGATTTTACGATAGTGCTATCAGGCTCAGCACACAGACAGTGAGACGGAGCCAGACAGACCGAACTCTAAACGACTGAATATCGCATCCAAATTATTGTCCGCTCAGCACCAAAGACAAAATCGAACGGTGACGAACACGGGGTAAGGGGGTTGTGCTGCTGGAAATGGAAAGGTAATGAACAAACGTTTCGAGAGAGCATTCATCCCGTCGAGGATGCTTTCGGATTGGGATTTTGGTTGAGTTTTTGCTCATAATCCTTTGCATTTCGATTGATTTGCACCGAGACGAAATGGCTACGGAAGGCTGTTCCTACTTGGAGGAATTATTTACATCCTTTACATCATTGTGGAGCAAAGCGTCTTATACGGGCGAATGAAATTGCTCTCGTTTGCTTGCTCCATCCAGAACGGCGCACAGAAGTCAGGTCTTGTGGCAGACGAAATGCGATTTGCTTCAGCCACGGCGGGTGGTTGACAAATTTTTTATTTCATTGTACATCGTCATTGTCGTTCGGAAGGAGGTACCCGTCGCCAACCGTGAAGGTTGAATGAAGCCGACGTACGTCTTCGACACAACACGGATTTTCTCATGGCCTGGGATCTGAAGTCTGATGGACTGAAAAGAAAATCAATATCCTAATCATACCTCCTTAGTCTAGGGTATAAGAGAGAAAGAGAGAGAGAGAGAGAGAGAGACAGCGAGAGGCAACTACCATCTCAGGCAGCTCGTCTCGAAATGTGTTGGAAACAGCTTTCCTGTCGGGCATACATCAACGGCGCGAACGGCGATGAGATTGAGGCGATGAGACTGATTTATTTTTATGGCCTTCATCATTGAGATTAATCTCGCATCGGGGCGGAATGGAGACTTGATGAACCGTACGCACCATGTGTCTGGTGATTATTGGTGTCAGCGAATTTAAAATTAAAATCGACGGCAAGTGTTTGATAATCAAATACGGACAATGTGCTCCTAAACCAATAAGCAACTTCTTATAGAAACGAGCAAATCAAACATTTCTAGAGCGCGCCGCAGCATCCTTTAAAGCGAGCTATGTAATGGCAAATAAATCCTCAAACCCCTCGTCACTCCTGGGCCAACGACAAACAAACAAACGTGCAAACAAATTTAACTGATGATGATTGAGCAAATTATCTCCAACCCACGACTCGGCTCGGCGTGACCAGCGTGCGTTATGGCGTGCAAAAGCGATCCGAAAAAACGATCGATACAGATCCGTCGTCCTGGGCATGCTGAGCAGCACAGAAACAAAAAATCGAAATCACTCACACACGAAACAGAAGAAAAATAAAAACAGCAAACGAAACAGCAGCAACGAGCGCCCTTGTGCATTGTTTTCTTTTCTCTTCCCTAGTCACGTCACGGTTTGCCTCCGAGCCAGTGCCCTTACACTGCTGCGTCCCGCAAAGCGTCCCCTGCTCGTCAGTGGGAGTCGTCGTTTGTCTTCAGACATCAGCATGGACATGCGTGTGTGTCAGTGTGTGTGACGTGTGTTTCATGCACGGGCAGGCGTAGAGAAGCGTTAAACAGCTTCCTTCCGCTCAACGTGCACTCCGGCCGACTTGTTGACCGAACGCGCGGCTGAAAGGAAAGGAAAGCGGTGCTTCGTGAGGAGAGCGGAAGCAAAGTAAGGATGTGATAACAATCGGATAACGATTTGATGGATGGGTGTGGATGGGCCGTCAGTGTGGCCAGCCGTACCGGGGGGGTTTCTGTAGGGCGTTGCTCCATTTTAGCGTGGTTGACAATAGCTTGCAGTTCTAGAGCTTGGATTCAAAACTGTTCTTCACAATGATTTTCTTTTTTTTTCGGAGTGAGATGAGAAGGATCTGAGATGATGAAAAAAGCCACTACTAGTTTGTTAATAGGTCTGACGGAGTAATTTGTTATTTATTTGTTGTTTAATTTGTTATTTGAGTATTGTTATTTATATTTTTGACCTATGCTAGGACTATAAAAAACGAAAAATTAAACAGAAAAAATGAGGAAAAATCTTTTCATAACCATAATTCCTGATTTCGACTCAAATGACTTCAATTGATATAAGTACGATAAAAATATGTAAAAACATCTTACTCTATGAAAAAGTATATAGTATGATATGAAAACGTATATAATTTAACACATGCCTAATAATCCTTTTTCATTACACATTTAAGTCGTTGTTATATAAATTTAAATTTCAAGGGCAGTACCAGAGGACGAATAATAGGTTCTAAGTCTACAGGATGTGTTTTGTTCAACCGACTAGTTCGATTAACACTTCCCCATGGGAGAGGATGGACAGGCCTTTTCCGCTGTCCAGATTTGTCAATCGTAACCGTTTCTCCCCCGTGGGAGAAGATCATTACCGGACGCAGCAGCGTGACAATCACACCCGTGGTCACCGAAACACCGAAAGTCCATCAGCGAACCAGCTGGGAAGCGGTGGCAGCGAAACTTTCGGGCTCGAAACCCCTCGCCAAACTTACCGTTGCGGTTCGTTGCACACCGTCACCTTGGCGACGGTTTCCGATCCCCGAAAATCTGTCCGTTATCATATCACCCCCAGCAGTGACAGCTTATTTGTTTCACCGTTAAGATTAATGACGCCACCAGGGCAGTTTATCCTTCTGGGAGGGAGTGAAGTTTTGCGCGCCGAAAAACCCTTCTCAACGACACGAAGACGGCACGCCGTGACTTTTGCCGTTTGTGGTTTGCTGTCCGGTTCGTTACCGTGCTGGAGAAACTTTGCCTCGCCCAACTTATAAGCCCCTTCGAATGGGAGCGCATTCCCCAAAAACATGGGTCGAAAAATAACTTACCTATGGTGTAGGTGTGTCCATCGATCTGGAAGGTGGCGCTTTTGCATTTCTTAAACACGCGCATCCCGGCCGACTGCGAGACGAACGGGTTTGACCCGACGGCCACCGGTCGCGTCGCACTTCGCGAAGGTCGCGACGCAATCGTGCCCGGTACGGTGGGTTGATATGCGGCCGCCATCGGTAACGATGAGGGTCGTGATGTAAACGGGTGCGATCGATCGAACAGGGACGATCGATTGAGGCTGGTGCTTTTGGCTGGAGCAACCGGAGCGGCGACTGAACCACCGACCGAAGGCGGTGGGACCGACGAAGGATTATTACTTTTCAATGATTGATTGGGTTGGTTCGCCATCGTGTCCTTATGCCGCTAGGAGCCGCTCGGAGGCTGCCGTGGAAGTAAATTTAACTTTGCGCTCATACCACACGGATTGCCGCGCACAATCTAGATGCTGACGAGTTGGCAACGGTGTCAATATTTATCGCATCCGGGTCGTGAAGCGAGCATTTTTTAGCAAGCACCAGGCGGCTCCATTAACTTTGGTGATGGAGCTGTTGCGGTTTGCGGTGAAGCAGGCGCTGAATGCGGGTGGGATACAACGTAAAGAGATATCCATTTTTACACCGCAAGCTCCTTGTACAGACTTAAGCAGTCGATGGAACTTTTTATATTCACTTAAAGCACTAAATATTCGAGCACAATATATTTTTTACTAAAATTTCACTATTCCATTGTGTAAAATAACCGACATAGATGCTTAGATACTGTTCAAAAGCTTTAAAACAAACAGCTTTGACTAAAAATTTAAAATATTATTTAAAATTTGCGATTGTCAGAAAACTATAGGGGCTTTAACATCTTTATCCATTAGAGAAAATGTATACAAAATTAACCCAAAAGCATTAAGTAATTTTTTTCACTAAATACTTTGATTTTACCAAATATATCGCTAGTTTAAGTAACGAATAGTGTTGATAGCTATGACGCAGTTTCATGTGAAATCGCTTGCGCACAAATCCAAACACTCACAACGGATTAGCTCCGATGCACAAATAGAGGGATTGTATTACTTTGTTTTGTGTTTTGCAAACACCATCAATGTTCGTTGTCACCCAATTTGCAATTTCCCACCCTAGCGAATGAAACAAGGGTGCGAGGGTCAGAGGGTTTTAACGCAAAAAAGCGCCTAAACGCACAACTAGACGCGTAAGAGCCTGAAGTGGGAAGCTGCTTTCGCTCGTTTCCATGACCCCCGACCGGTTTGGGAAAGAGCTTGGTTTCGCTCGATTCTGAAGGATGCAAAAAGCATCGATTGTTGAGCACGAAATGGAACTATTGGCGTTTTTTTTTTTGGTTGCTTTTTTATCCATTTGTATGTTTGCGGTTTCGTAACGTTTTTCCCCTGATTCCTTTCGCATCAGCGTTTCAGTGAAAGGAATAAATTAGAATTTTATGTAGGCGAGCGGAAGACTGCTCTTGACATTCGTGGCTGTCTATTTTAAGCAATCTTTATCCTCTATTATTGTTTCCGTTTGTTAAGTAACAATTGCATTATCATACGGCTCAATTTAGAGTTCAATGTACTATTGATTGACTGGGGCTGATTTTGTGGTGCTTCATTATAGGAGTTTTATATTTTCGTTTTATTCTACACGTGCCTGCTAGGCCTATGTTATATTTGTGGTACTAAAGAAGAATAAATTATGTTTCAATTCTCTTTGTTTAAGGGTTTCTAGCAGGTGTACTAGCAAAGCATGACATCTGCGTCATAAAATTATTGATTTGTGCGTTAAGGTTATTTTGATTATTCTGATTTATTATTTCATTATTTCAGAGTTTAACTTCAATTTGGCTATTTTTCAGAACTTTTAGATATTTTGATGAAATACGTAGAAAATATTAATTTTGTCAGAATAATTTACTAGATTTTGTAATTATTTTTCATCTTATCTTAAATCTTATGTTAAATCTTATCTTATGTTAATATTAGATTAAATTAAATAAAATTAAACTAAAAGTAAAAATTTAAATTAAATTAAAAATTTAAAAAATTGATCCATATTTGCCCCAAAATAAAAAAAAATCACCGATGGTCCAACACCAACACAAAAACACACGCACCTACGCACAATGAAACCGTTGAAAGTGCGTGAATATTTTATCACGTAATCATGTACTTTCGTGCCAAACTTTGTTCGAGGGCTCTTTTGTTCGTGGAGTTACCTTGCGGACGAAGGAAGGAAAGGTTGGTTTCCTTCTTAAGTGCAAAGAACATAAAACCAGCCGCAGGAAACGCGGAGACCTTGCTCAAGTAGTCCCGCACGTGGAACCTCACAATCTCTGCCGCCAAATCACTGGCCAGCGCACGGACGAAACGAAAGCGAAGCGAGCGAGCGAGCGAACGAAACTTCTCGGCAAACAAAGCACACAAGTACTTTTTCCAGCAAATCGTCCGTGCGCTGTACGGTGCTGACCTCAGCAATATGCGACAGTGCGACAGTAAGCTAACGACACTTTACTTCCGCGTCCCATGTGGTTTTGCGCGGCGGCAAAAATGCAAAAGGAACAAACAGAAAATTGCTAAGTGCCGAAAAATTTTCTCCCGAAGAAAGTTACGTCAACGGTGGAGCAAACAAAAAAAAAGAATAAATTATTACTCTGGACATCCGCTGTTTGATTAAATGTGATGTTCTAAATTACGCGAAACAGTTCTCGAAGTGCGCTTTCACGTCCCCGTCAGTACGTGGGAAACTTTACCATAAATATTAGATTACCATAGGCCATATTTATGTCGTTAGCGTGTAACTTTTGCCCGTACGATAGTGTATTCACTCTCACTTAATTGCGAAACGAACTCTCGATGGGAAGGTTTTCGTACCAATCAGAAAGTTTGATCAAAATTTAAATTTTTAAATAGCTTCCAGTTTTATTTGGGTTAAACTCTGCGGTAATTTAACCTGAAAGCCAAATCCACAAAAACATAACATCTCGCCCACCTAATTGGCGCGCTGATTATAATTTACATTTAATTGCGTAACATCATTTACATCGATGCGGTTAATCGATAAAGTTTTTCCTTACATTCAATGTCTCTACCGCTAGTGCTGACCTTAATTAAATCAATTAACATCGAAATGAATTCCGCGGTCCATCAGCAAGTGCCAAACTGGGATGGGAGAAACTTCCTCGGCTTCGGTGTGAAAAACGAGCCTGTACGGAAGACATGTGTTATCGGGAAGTGGGAAAAATCCGTGCACCAAAGCACTGACCTTATGGATTTATGTGATTTTATCTATCCCAAAATGACATCCCCACGTATCGATTCGGCTATCGGCGACGTAATCAGGGATAGCTGGAATGGCTGATATTCTTATCTAGCTTCCGTACGCAGGGTGACGGTAAGGGGAAATTGAATAAAGGGTGCTCAGAAGAGCAACGATAAAAGCAAATCAAAACATCTACCAAAAAATTCCTGATTAGCATGAAAATGCCTTCACACAGACACACGCTAAAACACCATTGACATAGTGACAACATCGAGTACATCAGCGAACATGCGTCGGTTCATATTCGGAAACTGAAATCTTCACTAACGATTTCCCTTTTTTCGCTGATCGCCATGCGAGTGGAAGAAGATTTATTTGTTCGATCAGCCGGTTCACTGGTTTCCTCCAGTGTTCGCGAATATTCAACACACACATACGCAGACACACAAAACACCTCTGCATCGGGGCAGGAAACGTTTTCCGGCAGCGTGTCGCTTATCGGTAACGATCGAAATAAATCACACCATTAAGAGGGGTGACGAAAGTTCGAGCTCGGCAACACGTTACAGGTCGATGGAGTTGGTGGCACCAGCGTGTTTGAGGTGATTTCAGCTGAGAAATGTAACAACTTGTAACAAGGGCAGGATAATTGTTGCTTGAAATGTTGCTTGCTCGAATGCCAGTTGGAAAACGCACGGCTTATGGTACTGACAACATCAATTAATTTAAAATTTAACTTCTAAATACATTTTGTACATTTTTTGCCAATGTTGACGGCTTGCACTCTCTTTATTATTCCGACTTCTGTATAGTCAATTTGTTTATCATATTTTTTTAATTTGTTTAAAATTACGTTTTTACTAACAATGGGAAATCTGCGTCTGATGAGCTTTTTTTCATTCAAAAAAGAAAACATGTTCCTTCTTACTGTTCAATCGTTTTAAGATTAACGAATGGTATTAGAATGATTTTGCTTCAACCGCCTTTGGGGCTAATATGAAGTGACAGGGCTTTATGTAAAAAATTATTGTTGTTTACATAAAAAAACACATTCATGGGTAGATAATGCTTTAAAATCAAAAATCTCCCGGGCATCAAATCAATCATTAATATTTGAAGCGATCCGCTTCGATTGTCGCGAAAGAAAATGAGTAAACAAAACGCTTTCCTCACAGTTGTGGTTATCGTTTCTCGTGTCTTTTAAATCTTCCCAGAATTTGGTCACTTTTATATTGCTTCCTAAGTAGCGCCTGACCGCTGCGAGAGAAATAAATCAATTGTTTGCTCGGCGTTGCCGAAAGCGCTTTGCAGCGAAGCGAACCAAAGAAGCACAATAATAGCCAGTGAGCCGAACAATCCGGGGGTCCGTTCGATCTTAATGATCGCCTTTATCTTCACTCTTACACCATTCCGTTCCATTAGCGGCACGAAATCAATGAAAAGAAAGTGCGAACAACACGAGATTGCAAAAGTGAAATGAAATGTTCAAAACGAATCGATGCCAATTATTTGGAACCCGGCAAGGGAGTGAGTCAACAAAGCTCAGAAAAAGCTTCCGACCAAGGCCGAAAAATTGAAACTCTAGCTGCTAGGCTTCCACGAGCTGGTAAATTATGACTTTGAAACCATAATCACTTTGATCGTCAGTCAAAATACGAAACCGAAACCGAATCGTGGAACACCAACGCCACCGGAGGCACTAACTGTCTGATCCTTTAAACATTAAAGAGTTTCCACATTAGTTCAGTAAGAGAGAAACCAAAACCGCCCGCGGTCGCTTTCGGAGTTTTGAAGTTCGATTAAAACGAGAAATCGAGCGAAACTTTGTGCGCGTTGAGCGTAATTTACTTCACGGGTTTTTTTTTTTCGCTTGCGGAACACTATTTGCCAAGGAAGAATCATTTCAACTTGATAAGACAAACGCCGATCGGGTCCTACTGGTGGCATTATTTAAAGTTAAACGACAGCAGAACGGCGTTTGGGCGGAACTTGATGATAATTTCAGTCGAATTAGCGAGAGTCGGTTATTTAAAACTTTGCTGCTTTGGCCGGCTTTGAAAGGTTTATAACCACGTTTGATTAGACTTTTCAGGTCTGGTTGGTGAAAGACAAAGCGTTTCGATGTTTGGTTTGAAACAAAGAGAGTTAAATCACACAATTCTCCCACTCGCTTAGCTCTGGACTTTTTTGTTCTTCATTTGTGCCTAATTCTTATATGTTAATTGTTTTTATACGTTTAATTTTTAACATTTAAATCACTATAATCACTTTGCTTATATTATTATTACAATAGGCATCTAAATGTAGGCAAATAGATAGAAAAAAAATCACAAAAGAGGTTTCCAAAGTGAATTTAATTTCATTCAATTATCCCTGAGATTCACACTGTTAGCCGAATTTAGTAATTGTGATAATTATAAAGAAAACATTGCAGCCGTTCAAGACAATCGTTGGTCAATCTTTTGATTTACCCGTTGTATTAAGCTATAACATACACTCAATTTCTCAATTAAAATAACATTAAATCCTTTCAATCTGCAATATTTAGAAGAAAACCATTACGCCACCCAAATCACTTATGCTTTCATTATCCGCTTTGTTCTAATTTTAATTCCCAAACATCCTTTCCCTTTCCCCGCCGATCGCACAACATTCATTATATTTTATGGCCCAATTTGAGTGAAAATATTTCAAAAAACCCCATTTCTTTATGACATCATTTTCATGGTTTTGTACGGAGAAAAGAAACTGTCAATGTGGCTACCTGTTTTTTTGTTTTGTTTGCTTCCCTAACGCGAGAGACCCACGCCATAATGGGTGCGCCCCCCGTCGTTAAAGGCTTGAAGCGGATGATTTGCGTTTTGAAGAGCCCTCGGTTCGCTCCCCTGAGCCACTTGGCACTGAGCGACGCACAATGCTCGTGGCGCTTGTTGCATTTACTTAAAGCATAAATTTCTATTTCGTTTTATCACGCTCGTAAAAGTCGGACCGTGTGTGAAATATGGATGCGTCCCGGAGGATAGGAGTGTTTTTTTTTTCTTGTTTTAAGACGGCGCATGATGTCTGGCTTTTTTCCATTGACGGAAGCATCCTGTTCATCGCAACGTCTGTTGACCCGTGTGATGCCAATGTGGAGTGTCCGCAGCGCATTTTCCGTTGCAATGAACATCTATAATGGGCCTCTTGTGTGAAGTCGATCCATTGTCTGGCTTAAGAAGGATCAGTAGGAATCAGTGCATATGATTCGCTTCATTAGATACTGAGTAGATCATAAGGCGATGAAAAATCGAGAGTGAAAAACAAATAAAGCTTGGCATGTTAATATTTGCTGACTCGCTCTTCAGGAAAGATTCAAGTTTTCTTTTTACATAATAAATCTTGAGAAACACTATTTACCAGCCCCAGAAGGGTTTCTAAAACGTTAGTTAAATGCGCCGGAACGGAGCTCGCTTAATGTCCTTCTTGGAGAGCGATAATTTTTACTGTCATGCTGTTACGACGCTACCGCTGATGATGCAGTGGAAGCAAAATTGTCTTCCAAGGGCCTCAAAAACGCACACTCACATCCACCGTGGAATGTCATTACGTTTCGTGCGTGTGCGTGTGCGTCCGTGTCGCGATTTGAAGTTGCCTGTGACAGGCACCGGGCGCTTCCATTATCAACGTCAGCTCCTTTCGATCGACCTCGATTGTACTGAGAATGACGTTATATTTTATTTGATTGAAAAATGCCATTCATTCTTGTTACGGGTAAGGACAAGCAAACACACACACACACGCATCTGGTACGGTGAGCGCAAATCTGCCCGTAATGGAAACGGACGGCCGACGCCTGGACCTGTGCGAGTCGCCAAGGAGACGTCCTGGTGTTGAAGAAAATCTGACGATAGAATCCACCACCATTCCACGGGACGGAAGACGATGATCGAGAATAAAATAACCATACGCATGCAGCGCTTCTCGCGTTACCGTGCCGATCGCAAGCAATAATCTGTGAAATTGAAACTTTATAAATACACTTCCCAGTATTTTGCCAGCGTGATTGATTTTCTTGCCGTCCCAATCCCATCAGGGTAATTCTGCGTTCGTCCTGCGTGCACCGGCCAACTTGCCGATGGCTTGCCATTCGATTGGTCATTTTTGCCGCAGGTCATCAGTTCGGCTGACAGTGCTTTAATGGACGGCAAATAAATTGACATTCCGCCTGCGGACAAACTGACGGCCTGCTGCCATGGAAACGTGCCGGGCAAATCGATTGCAATCGTGTGCAGAATACCATGGCGATGGTGGATGAGAGTGAAATTGATACAGCACAGACTTTGTGCTCTTCTTTGCCCTGTTTTGGAAAATAGGTGCTTATTTGGGCAACAATTGATGGATTTTTTAAACAACAGAAAAATGAGCCATTTTCATCCCAACATTTTCAGGTCCGACCTAAACATTGGAACCGCAAATCACTGTTCACACCACTCCCAAACCAACTGCCCAATTTGGATGGCACCCATTCAAACCTAACAACCTTATTATGCACCGCAAATGCAGCTTTGTGGCGGATGGTTTTTGGGGTTAGGTTAGTAACATTCAGCACTTTCCTCGCACGACGCGATGAAATCGATAATTTGATTTTCATTTCAGCAATCGCAATCGCTGCAGAGTTACGCCACATCAATTCACTTTGGTTGAGTTGGTCAAAACACATTATCAAGCGCAACTCGCCAGGACACACATCCAGGGCTGGACTTCATTTCCAATGCATCCTCGCACAATTACGTTGGTAAATTACGGCCACCATTATGAGCGATCGTTAGAGGGAAAACCGCAACGGTTTGTCGGTCCCAGGACAGGGAGTAGTTTGAGCCAAAACTTCATTATCGGGACGAGGTGGTTTTGAGCTAAGCTATGCTATCTGATGGGATTTTTTTGGCAGTGTAGAGCAGCAGTATTTAAAATTATTTTATTGCGCTTAATTTTGATTTTAAATAAAGCATATAATAGTTATAGTTTCTTTGTTACATTCTGTTGTAATTTGTTTAAGGTTTTATCTGCCAATATTTCACCTGGCTGAACTAGTTTCTTTTGTTGTGCTTTCATGAAGAAAACGGATGCCTGTTCGACAATGAATTGCAAATTACATTCTTTGAAACATAAACATGCAAATAATCAGTTTAATTTCCCCGTTCTTTGTTTATTTGAAAATAATATTATGTTTGCGAAAAATGACCTATCATTGAGCAAAATTTCTTTTTGTACGATCACTTTGAGCAAATACAATGCGCTTCCTTTTTTAAATGAACTTTTCTTTTCCACAGAGCACCACTGATACTTCACGTGATGAACATACTTTGGAGCACTTTTTACACGGTTTCACACAATCACAATCGATTCGCGCTGTGGTTAGCCACTCGGAAGAGGCGATAATTTCCGACAATTGAAGCACGGCACTGCCTCCACTGGCACACCGTCACTGGATCGTGGAATCACTGAACTTGATTCCGCGTCCGCGAACCGAAAGTTTCGTGTCCGCAGCGTCCGTATTCCCGAACGGAACTGCTCCGATGGGAAAGCTGCTCGCGTCGTTCCGGTGGCGCTAGTCAACGCGCGATTTCCCACGCACTCCACACACGCAAAGCGTGCGGAAAGGAGGAAAAAAATGTACTCCAACACGGCATTCAGTGCAAATCAGTGCTACCATCGCTGCTACTGTGGCAACCAAAACAAAAGCCTCCCAAAAGCACTGCGTCGGTGTTGACGACACGACCACAACCATGTTGCACAACGGTCGCTGCCAATACCAATACCAGTAAGGTATGTCGGTCGCGTGGTGGAAGCAGAAAGGAGTAGAAGTAAGTACACAACTACTAGCAGCATCACCAACACATGCGTATCTGTGACCGGCCTATCACATGGAAAGGAGCGACGAGATGTCACGTGGATTTTTTTCTCTTCCCCACAATACACAGACTTTTACCAGCTGGTTTGTTGTAAATGTGAACGAGCTACTGTGCGCGGTAAGCATTCGGATTGAAGCAGCGGTCGTAATGTTGTTTGTATAGGTTCGCTACCAATGGCAACCGAACCGACCATCTGACGCTGAGAACCGAACGATGCCCGAAGGTAAAACCCGCGAGAGACCCAAAATTGGAGCAGCAAATACTCTCAGGAAAGCTTACGGCAGCAAAATATGACTACATCGTGCGGGAAAAACACACCGCGGAAAGCTTTCGAGTTGTAAGCTCGTGATTGAGGGTTGGAAATTCAATTACATATCTTTTTGTAAGGAAAGATTCCGGTATAAAATTGTTTTATAATTTATAATTTCCCTAGGAAAAGGTTTTAAAAATCTTGTTTATTAATTTTAAAAATTGGATTTTATTGTCTTAAAAAAATGTAGTCCACATCAAGCTTCGTAATCATCCGAAGTATGGCAATGCTTTCCGTTTTTACGAGTATTATTTCCGAACCCATCCAAGACCCGTTGTACTCCGCGCTTCAAGGACAGCTGCGTCCTGGTCGAATGCTTCACAAGCAAGCTCCCCGGCAACGCGCTTCAGTGTCGTCCCGGTGTTGCCCAAGGAGATGATTGCATCAAGCCGCACTACCTTTGAGTGAGATCCATTTGCTTTCGCGTTCGGTCCTATTTTTAGCTGCTTCTTCCACGGATTTCACTTCGTACGGATCGTTCCAGGAAAGGGGCGGGTGGACAAGGTCAATGGCCGTAAAATTTATCCACCGTACGGACGGGTCCTGCTGTGCGGGACTGCCTTTTAACATGCTCCCTCGCGACAGAGGAGACACTTCGGAGCCTCCGGAGGGTAGTGCATTATCGGAAAGTTTGACTGCTCGGCGCTCGGACGGCGTGTTTTCGGACTGACTGTTCTATTTTTGCTGCAGTATTTTTTTGTTATTCGTGAATCTTAATATCGCGCCTCATCTTGTTGCCCGGTCGCTGTACAGCATATGTTTGGCTTGATGATTGGCTTGGAGTGACGGTATGGTATGGTAGTGCTATTAATGATATTAACCATCAAACAGACAGTCCATAAAGCAATAAAAATGAAATATGAATGTGTGTTTTGCTGTTTCCATAAAAAAACTGATTCACAAATGCTTTATACATTAAGTCACAAAAAAAGTCACATCCTTCTAGCGATTAACAAGGAGAAAAATGGGGATTACTGTTGCTGTGCGATCTACAATACTCCCCGTTCGCTTTGCATAAGATTAATTTAATCTGCAATTGTCGTCACAAATATACCCACAGAGAGAAAGAGAGAGCTACATTAAATGGCTCTTTGTGGGGACGTAGTAAACGAAATAACGCAAAGCTAACAAGACGAGCGGTGATAAAGTGGTTGATTTAATTAACATGAGAAAATTATGCATAAAAATGGTTCAGGATTAATATTGACCTCCAAATTATTTTTATAGTGTATTTGTGGCGAAAAAATGGTGCTTATAAAGATTTATTAGCGTAGATATTCAAGTTTAAAATGAAAAAACTTTTCATACTTTTTTATACTCACATTAAATCACTGCAGTAATCCCTTTCAAAAGTGATTGAAATTGCAACACTCACCTGAAAAAGAGAGAAAGAGAGGAAAATGATTTTTTAATATTATGTATGAGATTACATTCCTTGTTTACAAAACTAGCATGCTTATTACCAACAATTTTGTCCATCTTGTTCAAATTGATCGATACATTCCGGGAATTGGCCTTAAAGAATTCATCGGTAGGAAAACATCAAAACCCTTCGGGCGCAACGGGTACCCCATTTTGCAGCCGTGACCGTTGAGCTAATTGAAATGGGAAAAACGAACCCTTCGAACGGTTCGTTGGGCGCTGCGCTTTTACCTTCGGATAGTGGAAAAACCGGCGCCCCGTTCCGGACCGGTCTAGGCGTGAAGCCAGAGGAAAAGCGATTCGTTTTTCCGAGCGAATGGCTTTCCTTCTCGTGATTGAATTTTAGGATTTTTGACCCTATTATTGGCAAACATTGACACTTTCATCGCACGGGAAAAGGCGTTTACCAGAACAAGAAGTGAATTAATTTGAACAAGGTTTGAAAAGAATGTTCAAAAAGTATTTTATTGCTCGTTTCCAATACTGATAGAAATTTTTTTTCTTATTTAAAATTAACATCAAAACTGTTTAGTTACTGGCACTAAGAGGATGTTTATTATCCTCTGAAGTTGTCCCTTCGAATTGAAACAGCTTTTACGAGCTTCCTTCAGGTGCATTAGCTACCAAAGTGGTAACAATAATCCATTACCTGAAGGATGCAATTACACAATAATCAATTACGTTACGGGCACAAGTGCCATTTCATTGTCCGTTTCTTTTTTGTTGCCAGTTGGGTGAGGATAAAAATGGCACCTACCGAAGTGCTTTTCATCCCAACAAACATCTTTGCCCCGACTGCACGGTGCCTTTTCTCCCCGTACAGAGCGAGTGGTCTGGTGAGCGAGCGAGCGGCAGGCGTGTTAGAAACACGAGAGAATCTAATGATCTTTTGAGGTGCTACGATATTTTTAGCTGGCATAAAGTAACCATATCATCCCCCGCGATGTTTATCATGTGTACATGTGTGTGTGTGTATGTGGGTTTTAGTATGTTTGTGTACATGTGTACTGGAGCTAGGAAACAAAAAACGAAAGACACACAAACATCATACAAAGTCGTACCAACGAGCGGTGCTGCTGGTTTTGTTCTTGGAAAACTCGTGAAACCTTGTTGTTTCGCCGTAAGACGGGCAGTTCGTTAATCCATGAAATGAAGTTGATGATGATGATGATGACGGGGAGGCTGAGACTGATGGAAAACCAATTGATCGAAGAGGGAAGGGTGGGAAATGAAACGATGTATGAAGAGAAATTGGATCAGACACATCAGTTTTGGAAGATGAAACGCTTCGCTACGACGGTTGCAAAAGATGTACGTAGAAAGAGGCAGAATGATAGAGGACTTACAAGATTTAAGAGTAGTGAGGAATATTTTTTAGGGAAAACATTTGTAATGACCTACAGTAAATCGTACAAGTGAGTTAATTAAACATGTCTCAATGTATCGCGCTATTTTCTTTCCGTCGGATTTATTTGAATGTTGAAGCGTATTGTGCCGCCCTCTAGTAGCCGCTAGCGGAAGCTCGAATAGTTGCCAGACGGTTTTCTACTGGTGCGTATTGATTTTTCTTTGTGCAGGTTGATTGAAGTGATAGTTCGTAACGAAAATAGGACGGACCTTATCAAAATATTCTTTGCCATAGAAAAATAAAATCACTATGAATTGATTCACTTATTTATTAATAAATTATATCATCTTGTGTAAAATTCAAAAATGATATTTTTATTAAGTTGATCGTTCGTTGTGAATATTGAACTACAAACACTATAAAAATAAACAAACACTTTGTTACTCTTCACCCGGGAAGCGCTGGAAAGCTATTTTTGACTTCCTCCTGCTGCTTGTGACTGCTCTAAAAAAGACATCTTTTGCCGCGAGGACATGAAGCTGTTGGATGGTAAACAGCGATGAATAATATATACGTTATATCGTCTTGCAAAAATCTACATCCCCTGCAGAAACCGACGATGATGTGAAGCTTTCAAAACAAGCAAAACATTCAAAAGATGGTACGGGACCACTTCTATCATGTTTGAAGTCAACGCAAAGCGAGATTTTTTCCTCTACGGTACTATATTTTTGCTGCGCGTTTTACGTCGCTTTATGTTACTAAATTGGATGCGGTATGTATGCGGTTGAAGGATAAAGTGAATATAATTGGATGAGTTAGTGCTTGCGGACATCGTTTATGGGTAGACGCGCTTAAAGTGGTTCTATGAAAAATGAAAACATAAATCTTGCAGACACTTTGAGCATGAAACTACTAAACACTTGTTAGTTTCTTAGTTTCGTTGCGAAAGGTACAAGTTTTTATCTACAACACTTGTCAAGCATCTTTTAATTAGTCGTATTTAATCAAACCATTTCGCAACCCACCTCGTAATTGATTCCATTCCCATCGATTTCACCGTATTAGGATTGCAAACACACCCACTTGTACCCCTACACACCCAGGTTCAACGAAAAACTAAACATGATTATATCTAAATAATGAGGTCTTTCACTCGCTCCTTTCAATGTTTGCGCACTGGATCAGGGTCTAGGTGGACTGCCATAGCTAGATCCAATTCTCCAGCGCTCATCTGTTGCATAGGGGTGCCGGGAATGGCGGAGAATTTTCGGAAGCTAAGAAGTTAGTCCCCCATTAGCCAGCAGCGTGTTTGTTTTGGCAAGCCGTAACGAACGAAATTTGAAAGTCTATTTACTTCGTCTCACTTTTCTCACACGACAACGGCACAGGCACCCATCGTACATCGTCTGCAGTCTCGAGATGTGTGGAGGCAGGCATGTGAGTTTATGCCTCACGCGTAGCCCCTCGCCTACCAAACGCAGCTCATATCGTTACCGTGTGCGCACATCCTTTTTCCGACGTGGCGAGCGTGCTGAGAGGGAAATTGTAATGTCTCTCCCCGTGGGTATGCGATATACTTGAAAACACACTCAGCGAACGAAATGTCTACCCGTCGGGCATGCAGGCACAACCGAAGCACACCAGCAGTAACTAGAACTTGCGTTGCGTTTTCTTCCACCAGAACCGGAACCCCTGGTGCCCACTCCACCGTTCGGTGTTCTGCCCCTTAAACACGACGTCTTGTGTGCGAGTGTGACGTCTGTCGGTGGCACGGCGCAAAAGGTACGCTTCTTTAATTAAAACTTTCACCACAACTGTAAAACGGACGACCGGTAGAGAAAAAAGGCAAGAAGGTTGTAGCAGCCCTTTAACCCGGTTTTCCGTGGTAAGGCAAGTCGTCGGAGCTAACTAGGCTCGGTTTCGCTTACACAGCCAATCAAGCTCACTCGGTTTCTCTCTCGCACTCCCTCTCTGTCACACAAACATTCACACAAGAGTGGTGAAAGGTATACGGGATGCGAACTATATTTCAGTAAAAACATCAAAGAATGGTTGACTTTTCGAATCGTTCTGCCCAACCGAAAACGAAAGGGCAACTGCTGGGGTTAAGGAAAACAAACTTGACGGCCACAAGCCAGAAGCAGATTTGTTGGAACAACTATTTGTTTAGCTACACTGAAGTGGATGAAATAAAAGCTGTATAAATCTTAGAACAAAAAACTAATATATTATTTATTTTATCCTTAATGCTCATTTAGAGATCACATGATTTGATTAAGAGGATCTCAAAAGAGCTGTTTGTTTTCTTTGCATTGTTTTCTTTGCATTCTAGTTATAATCCTAGAAGTTATTTACTTAGTCGTAAATTCAATATTGAAATGATAGAATTCATAGAAATTAAATTGATTTTTAAACAGATCTTTTTCTTCAACAGTTCAAAACTTAAATTTTCTTACTCCCACATTTTCAGTATTTCTTTTCTGAATTTCGGACCCTTTTTTTAGCTTAGAGAACTTACTTTGTAAAACTCGTTACAAACACAAACATTTTAACGGTCAGAAATAGGAACTTGAAGGCTGAGTTTCAAGTAATGATTTCATGTCAGCAGAGCTTAGAACGCTTATCAAAAGGCAAAGGCAAAGAAGAACTAAGCTGGTAAAAGCAGTCAATTTATTCTGATCAGTCTTTTCGCTTCTCCTACCATATCGCTTACACTATTTGCGTCGGTTTTATGGCATCATGATAATTAGCCACAACTTTGTCCAGACCCGGGAGGGAGGTGGGAAGGTAGGGGAGGTCTAGTGGCCATGAAACTGGGTACGATATGGCAAAGACGACCATCGTGCCGTCCCGTGGACGATAATTATGACCGATTCCGAGTGTAAGCAAAACGAAGCAAGGTTACCTCTCGGTCGGTAAAACCAATATTTACGACCACCGTACTTCCCATTAGCCTATGAGAGGTTTGCCCGTGTCCGTGCCCAACTCGCATCCGATCCTGGACTCGAATGGACTCGAAAGTGTCCGGAGCTGGCCTGTTCCTGTTGCGAGCGGTCACGCGAATCGGTTAAGTTGAGTGACAATAAAATTACACTTTAGCTCACTTTAGCTCACTGTCAGTCGGTTGATGGTGGCAGCAGTGACACCGAAAGGGGTTTCTGTTTATCATCTTCGTTAGTTTTGGATGGATTTCGGTGACGCCCGGACGGGGAGTTTTGCCAGAGGCTATTGTGGCTGTCCACGTTGTGTCATCTCATGCTGTTCGGTGATCGCTCGCTCGCTGGATACTGGTTTGCTTTGTATCCATCCCAAGTGCCGAGGGTTTTTATTGCTCATAAATGCTCAAAAAGCAGCAGCCAAAGCCATTTGTTTTCGCTCCCGTGCTTGTTTCTAGTGGCACGGGCTGGATCTTCTTCCTTTCCGTTCGTACTTGGCAACCATCCTCCAGCGAGATGGTTTAACCATAAATCATCACGCCGTTCGCCACGCGTTGCGCCACTATCGAGTATCGTTATTGTCACATGGTGAGTGGCATGTAAGGCAAAACTTGATGCTATCCAGCTATCGTGAACGAGCTTTGGGGGGAAAAAAAACTTCGCACGACGAAGAAGCCGAACGGATTGCTTCCCTTCCGGTTCTATTTGCTTGTGTTTTGTCCTGCTCACCCCGTTTTTCGGTCGCTTCGTGACAGATAATTATGACAAATTACTGGCCTGGCCCAGCAGTTTGCGCTGCACTTTGAAGGGAAGGGGTTTTCAGTGTCCACTGGGTACACTTGGTGGTGTGAATCCACACGAAGCGGGTTGAAGGAAATGTTTGAAAAGGGGAACGAGAGCGCTTCGGGATGTTTGCTAAGAGTTTTTTTCTGTTAATATTATTTTTAACTTTTTTCGATGTTCTTCCGATGGTTTGGGTTTTGCTGCCGCCTCACAGATAGGTATTACATTAGGTCCCTTTTTCTTCTCGCTTTATCGCTCGGTACAAACAAATCCCACACCCTGGCAGGAAAAAGTGTCCCTCGAATGGAGTCGGGTTGCAAGGGACTCCTGGCGATGGTAACTTTAATCCTTGCCGTGGTAAATTTAAACCATAATCATCAATCTAGCAGCGTGTCGGAAGGATGGTTATTTATCGATCGTTGACAATATAAATGGCCCCAAAAAGGGGATAAAAATATCGTGGCGTGAGTGATACCCGTAGGCGTTTTAAAGCACAAAACGCGAAAAATCAATATTCAAGCGGAGGTTTCTTGTAGCAAAAGAATCTTGGAACTTAAAAATAAATATTATAGAAATAAATTAAAAGGTTAAATTAAATTATTTCTTTGCAAAAAGGTTGAGTTATCTTTCGGTCAAAAATGTTCTGACATTTATGAGTGACATCATTTCACATTTGAACTGCTAGCCAGAAAACAAACCAAAACATTTATCTCTCTTGGATTCAAAATCCACTAGCTTAGGTAAACCACAAAACACGCTCTCAAAATCGCTTATGACGTACGTCAAACAAATGTTTATTATTATTGCTGGAACACTTCAGCGAATAGTTCGCGTGGCGTCTGCCGATCGTGTAGTTTCATTATCATGACGGAACCCCAAAACCCGAACGAAAATCCACGCCAATCAAAAGCCTGAGCAAACGAACTGTGCGCTCGAAATATGAAGATTTCATTACGCGTGATTTACTGCTGCGGTGGCAGTTTTATGGCAGATTGATTTCCTTCGCCTCTATCGCCCACACTCGCACTCTCGCACTCCTCCTAGGTAGTGTGCTTATTGTTCATATTTTTCATCACACTATCGCGATAGTTCTCGGAACGGAACGCGCGGCCGGAACGGTACGGGTTTGCAGTGAGGATCATGCTTACTCGGTAACTTGTAGCTCGTACAACAAGATGCACCGCTCGCCGTACCGTATGATTTATGGTACCGTGCTCATGGAAGAGTGATGGAATCGGGTGGAGTGGTGGTGAGTTTCTCTGACTGGTTATGACAGAGTTTTAACGCTTGCTGCTTCTTTGTGTAACATTGGTTTGTTCATTTATGCGGCTGATGTGGGGAAAGTGTTCGGAATTTGCTCCTGAGACATGCAGTAACCGGATACTGGAGTGATGTGAACGGATTTGCGGATTTGAATAGCGTGAGCGATGGGCCGAGTTCGTGTGTGAAAAATGAATCTGAGGTTTGCGATAGAACGTTCCAACGTTTTCAAAAAGTTTACTAGACTATAGCCATTGCAAACTACGGTCATCGGGTAAATTAATCTAAAAAAAATATTTGAATTATTTTTTCTAGCTTTCAGGTACCTCGTTGCCGTTTAAGGCGTGTGCGTTGTAAGCGTAGTTAACAACATTTCATTGGTCTAAATGATTTGTTAAATTTTCCATTTGATATAACTATTTCGAATAGGTTGTAACTGTCTTAATTGTAAACAAAATAAAATAAAATACAACAAAACTACGGACAATGATTATATCATTAATGTTCATCTAATCCAATCCTCAAATTCTTACACTCAAATTCGTTGTTTATACATTAAATACAATGTTTTAAATATTTTTTTAAGTTTAAATAAATTTGTGCCTTAATTAGAAAAACAATTAGCAAACAAGTTTAGCACGTGATTCCAGATTGGGGCGCCACCTTTTGAAGAGTAGCAGAACTATAATCCTATAGAAAAAAGATAATCGAATAGAAAAGATGGCAAAACTATAAGAAGCAAAATCGGTAAAAACTGTATAAGTCTTGTTATTCCCGATCCTAAGTTTTCTGTGGCGGAAAAATCTCTCGCACTCAAGCGCACATCCTATAAGTATACGACTCGTGCATGTGTATGGGTGAGGTATTCTACCGCTTGTTTCTTCTTATTTCATTTGAAAAAAATTGGTGGCTAGTCAATCAGATTTGTTTCGAAAATGTTTATTTTAATTTTATAAAAACAAACAAATACATTTTTTTTCGTCGAGCGGATCCTTCAAAGCAGCGCTGCCATCTGATACTTCATAATAGTACGTAATAGTTCATAAGTACTTCGTAATAAAAAAAAAACTATTGAACTGTTGGAAAGTGCAAATAAATGCACTTGCAAACTTAGATTGCACAAAGTGTATTCACAAGGCTGTGATCATTTCCACTTTAAATGAAGCAACAGAGGAACGAGCCGGGACAAGTGTTGGATTACATGGAACACGCGAAAATAATTCTCCAACCCAGCTGGACCTCATTAATACCACAATGCGCACATCGGCCGGTTCACGGATTAGAGAGCATAGTCTCGGGCGCACCGTAAAATGGTAAATTTGTGTGCAGCACGGTGGCGTGAACTGTCTATCCTGGCGTGCCACAACACACGTCCAGTGTGATTCGTAATCGAATCAAACGAAATCATTCGCAGTGGAAGCAATTGCATGCCGTACAGCGGCCCAAACACGTAGCGAATGTAACCGCCACTTTGTGACATTCTAGCTGTGACCTACAAATTTGCGAAAGTACACCTGCACGGCCGAGGCCCTGCCCGGGCTGGATGCAACCGACGCTTATCGATTATTCAGCTGTGGGTGATTGTGACCGTGTAGTTCTACTTTCCGCTATGTGTTGGTGTATGTTTGTGCGGATTATAGAACATACTGTTGCGGACGAACACGCGAAAGAGCGCTGGTGCAGCTTACAACTTATGCTCTCTGTAGCGAATCCCATCATTTCCACGTGGTATAGAATCGGTTGCTTCGGTGTGCATAAATTGTCCAGGGAGTTCGGAGTGTTTCAGCGCCGGTTCTGGTGCATTGGTGCACCACGAAAATGCGCCCATGGAATGCTCTTGGTATTGAACCGGCACCGACGTGACACTGCCACGGACGCAATGGGGGATGCTTGCCGCATCTTCGTCGCTGTCCACAGCAAATGCGGCTTGTTTGACTTTTTTTTATTTGTTTGTGATGCTTGTACGATGAGGACGCTGGTTTTGCCTTTTGTTTCGACTCGAACGATGGGCTCAATGAAGGCTTCGGTGGAAATGGGAAAAAAAACTCTCACAACCAGAACCTGTTCTGTATCGTGCCCGTCTGCAACAACCCGTCCAAGTGAGCTGGAGGTCTCTTTGGTTGATCGGTACACTCTGGGCCGGTCGATTATTTCTAAAGAAACCAATCAAACCAGAACAATTCGCCCGATGATGATGACCGTGTTGGTGATGCGAATGGGACTGCAGACAATTGTGCAGTGGTAGACGAGCAATGTAAAACGATCGTAAAACTGGACGCCATGAATGGGAAAAACCCGATTCTACCGACTGGAACCATTGTCTGGCGATGTGCAGAACACGGCCATTTACTGCAGTTAAGCACCGGAACGTGCATCCAACGTGCGAAGGGCGATTTTTTTCTGTTTTCAAGTGATGACTGGAAAACCATCAACATCGAAATATAAAAAAGTTCCACAAGCTTCTTGAACTCATTGCTATGTATAACAGAATGGCACTGCAGAATACGTTTAAAAGCTTACTTTATGAAGTAAAAACTTTACATGGGTAACCCATGCAATGATGGACGATTTATTGTTGCAGGTAAAGTTAAGTAAAGTTTGTGTATTTTTTCAATGTTTAAGCTTTTGCTTTGAGCATAAAAAGTTGGAAAATTTTCTCCCATATCCTTGAGCAGATGTAGTTCCTATTCAAATCTCTGTGATTAGGAACTAGGGATTTTTATGTATGTGTTATTCATGATTTTAAGGATGAATAATTAACTAAATAAAAAAAAATTAATAAATCAATTAAGCAGTAAAACTCCAAGAAAATAAAAAATATCACACATTAAAAAAAACTTACACTTTTATTGTCGTTCATTTATCAAAAAATAACATTTAGTTGAATTAAAATAAATTTATAACAAATGTCATAACCAACCATGTGTTTATTGGGAAATGCAATCTTCGGGCACGTAGATTGTACTTGTACAATGCAACGTACATGGATGAACTTAATGAAAATTTAACATAATTTTACATCACAACCTTACTTATACAGGCGTCAGATTTATATACTTTTTTTGAAGCTCTTTCGAATGAAAAAACACAAACATTGTATTGCACTAAAGTCAACATTATCATTCAATCTCAACGTTCCCCCTACTAACATGCAGCAATTTTCTCATCCTCTCTCTTTCTCTCTCTCTCTTGCTTTCTCTCTGAAATCATTCTAAAATCTGCGCATTGTGTGTTAGTGATTAAATTGTCAGTTTTATTCGAAACTACATTCATCATCGGTGTCGTTTGTCGAAACCATTTCCATCGTCTAAGCGAAAGCACAAATGAAGACTCCTCCAACGGTTGGCTCACACGATAGTAATGAAATCCCATTCATCATAGCAAACAACTGCGTCAAAGGACAAAGCCAGGGGAGGTAATAAACAGCGGTATCTGGCATTCCTTGTGCAAACATTTAAACCCCACCGCCCATCTATTTCGGTAAAACCGGAAACGAAACCGTTTCCACCCAGAATTCCACACGTGAAAAACTACTTTTTGCTTCGAAACCGACATGCTCCTTTCACGCTGCAAGTGGTTCCATTCGCTCCGTAACGAACGCACCCAAATTGAGATGCTCCAGCTAGGGGGGCAGAAGTTGTAATAGAACACCAGCGCCGCGCCTTATCGTGTGATTAGTGGGCGCAAAACTTTTCCTCATGCACATCCGCTGTCGAAGGTGGGTTTCGGGAGTTGGGGTGGGTCGCCTTTACAAACATGAACAAAACCCGCTGCTCCTTGTCGTCGTAAACATGCTTCCGTTCCGCTCATTGACTTCTTATAGCGTTTCCGGTTTGGTTGGGTCGCGGATTAGGAGGGAATGATGAAGACGAAGAAGAAGTGATTTGTTCTTGTTATATCGATCTTGGATGGGTGCGTTTTTCGGTTTTGTTTCTTCCCAGATCTAGCCGAGGTTCATTGGAAGGGAATGTACGCTATCTTCGCTTATATCGTCTTAGACATGGTCTGGAAGGACGATGCGGTCGAGCGCGGCAGGAGGGGTTCCGTGCTGCTTATCCACTCGCTCGCCTGCTCGCTGGTCGGTTTTCATTTCCACTTCCAATTTATTTCATCGCCAACGAACCGTGAAAGCGAAACGCGACCACGTTACGCAACATATTGGATGTCGTCTTTTCCGGCTTTTCTTTAGCTAGGTTATTTTTTTCGTCTCCTCCCATGCTCCATTTCGGTCGCTCGGTATCTGCCGCCGGTGCTCTTCTGCTTTCGCATCGCAGTGTGAGTGATTGAGTTCGGTTTCACCCGCCGGATATGTGACACGGTTGGGACGAACAGGACACAGGGAGGAATAAAGCGACCGAACGCGTTCCGAACCGTCCGTAGGCTTTCGTGCCGTCATGCGAAAATTCCCACCAAAGTGAAGGGCGTTCGGGAGGAGAAAGGGAAACCCCGACAGGGAAAGCTCCTGCAGAGCTGCCGCTGTTCAGGGCGCCGGAAGAAAATTCATTGAACACTTGGCCGCTTCACTTGTCGACAGCGATGTTCAACAAGGCGAGACTTTATCGCCGCAGGTCCGGACACTACGCGAAACATGATGGACCGTGTCGATTCGCTCGAACTGTGTGTGTGAATGCTTGCCTTCTTTTCCTTTTCTTTCTCTCCTCGTCAACTTCAACATCCTTCTCTTGTTGTGCGTGGTTCGATAAAAAATGGTGGCATTTTTTCATCCCTTCCCGGGCCACTACAGCATTCTTCGAGCACCACGGCACTGCGACAAACATTCTTGTGTCTCGAGTGCGGAGGCTCGGCAGCCAAAAGCCTTTCTTGTTTTGTTGTTGCCCAAACCTGTTGCTCACGAGCAGCACCGAACAGCAGTTGTAAGTTGGGAGCGGTTTGTGGCTTTGAACGAACTTCGCGCAAACCGCTCGAAGGAAGCACGGGCACGCTTTTCTGTGAAAATTTCGTCTGAACTTTCAATGCAATAACTAGCGGGGATTTATCTTTAACTTGGCTAGAGAGTGTTAAGACAAGACTGAAGGGCGTTTCAGATGTCGCTTTGAGTTGGAAAATTTGCTTTTCTGGGACAAGAGAGAAAGCACACTTTTCATTGGAATGTTTTCTAATACTGACTCTTGTTTCAAGCAAAAGAAAAAAGAAATATTATTATTTTTAAAACAGGAACCAAAGTATTTTGTATAACACTCTGCACAAAATTTCATACCATCAACATTTCCCGCAACGGTAAGCACACTCGGGATCAGTTTCAGATTAAAGATAAGCCACACCGAACAAACAATAACAATACGATTTTTTCCACCGACACTGATGATGCACTGCACCGATGCACGCCACATCACGGTCGTTTATCATGCGCCGCTTCATCTGCTTCCGGTGCAGCGCAAATCGGTTGGATAAATATTTATCTTCCCTTGTTCCGTAAACATGCACGGTTGGAATGCGCGAGGAATTATTTTAGTCTCCGGCTGTCGAAAAACTAGCGTTGCGTTTTTACCAACACCGCAAAGTGCTCAACCGGAGAGACGGTTGTGAATTATGAACTATGAAATGCGTTTTTTTTCCCTCTCTCAAAAAGATGTGTGTAAATGTACAAGCAAAACAATAGCGTATGTTTGTTTTAATAAAAAACATAATTCGTTTAATGCCACCATCCGCTTCAATTAGCTGAGGGAATCTGTTCGGTCGCTACATCACGCACGGCATGATCACGCAAACGATTTCCACCACGTGAAAGTGATAAATGAATCTTCACGGGAATGGAGAACACACAAAATCCAAATAGACGAAATTCTGATATAAAATACGTAAAAACGCTAGGGATTTTTTTCAAAAAAACATTGGTTAAGAATGAGAAAGTGTATTTAAATATATTTGTCATTTTGACCCTGTTTTGACATAGCATTGGTTTGTTTTATTTTTAAATTTCAAAATAATTACATAATCAACGAGCTAAAAATTTGAAATTTAAACCAATTAAAAAATTTAAAAACTGCAACATTTTCCACAGTTTAGCTTAGCAGAATAATTAATTAAATTTCAAACTAGAACACCTTAAGTATATTATTAAGAAACATGTCAGCACGTGTATTTTACTGTAAGAAGTTATTTTATTTTAGTTTTTTCGAAAGAATTCGTTTTAAACAGGGAGTCCACTTCACTTTTAAGTGGTGTGGCGTAAAACACTTCCCGGACCTTTGTTCAAAATCGGCAGTAAAACTCGCAGCGGTCATTTTTGTACTTAAGAAACCACTCCATCTTCGCTAATGAAAGGATTTAAATGGCCGGAAACCTCACCCGGCCGCCCTTGGATGTCCTTCTGCTCACATTTCGAGGCCGTAATGATTGGTTATACGAGCGTTATTTTTTTACTACCGAAGTCAATCTCGCCCATCATACTTCCTGTTGACGTTTGTCGACGCCTTGCTCCATCCACGAAGGCTCCACGGTTCAACACCGACCGCCTTCGTATCGGGAAGCCGTGAATAAATTACAATCCCCTGTTCGGGGACTTTCCAGCTCCATCCAATTTTGGCCAACATCAACTCCATCATCAGTCTGCCAGGGATTTCTTTTCTGCTTCTGTTGAACCCAAAAATAGTTCTCGACGGCCCCACCAAGGGTGAGAGTGATATTGATTGGCTAGTCCGGTGCATTAATTCACTGCCGCCTGTCATGTTTCTTAGGCAAATTAAGACCCTACTCTCGTTTTGATTCCACCTGCACCCCACACCCACAGCACATGTGTTTTCATGCTGTCGTTCATCAACTGCTGCTGCGTGGGAAAAGTTACCACCATTATCCTCCCCCTCTGACTTCAGGTTGTGAGTACATTTTTTTCACCGTCTAGTGTCGTGCTACCCGAAAAACCCGCCCCAGAACGTGCCACACATGCCACCATACGGAGGGAAACTTATGCTGCGGCGAAATGTGATAAAACATAACGTCGCTCACAATGGCACAAACACGCCATCGTGCTAGAAGGCTGGGGAGGAACCCGAACACGAACGTTCGGAATTATTTATTTGAGTTTTGTTCCTGCACGTTCCTGCGTTGTGCGACGGCAGTCGCGTTCGTGACCGTGTGTGCTTTTCCGGCCCCAAATGCCACCGCTTTCGATCATAATTCATGATGAACGGCTCAATTCTCACCGGAGTGAGGCACTTATTGCGTAGGAACGCAGAATTCATTTATCGACATTATTATGACTGCGGTAGAAATCGTATAAATACACCAACATGACGTAGGAAGCTCGGTTTCATGCAGACCCGTTTGCGGCAGAAAGAAGCGGCGGTGGCTTTTCACATGCGGTGGGAAAGGTGTTGTACCTTCTGGATGCATTTGCCCTGACCGAACGGCATTATGATCATGCATATTTAAGCATGCGATGGTGCTTCGATGGTGAAACATCATTATCTCCCTATTGATGCCCGTTAAAAATATTACATAAATACGACCAAAGCCGCGGCTTACGATGAAAGCTTCGGAGATTTGGTTGCGATGCAGCATACGATGCATTGTTAGAGTGTTCCATAAATAGCAATTGAAATGAAAGCCATTCATGCTGTAGAATATTCTGATGTTGGCTGATTTTTGGCCTTCTACAAATCCTGGACTTATGCATACACCATTAAACTTGAAATCCCCGGTTAGTAACACTGATGATTTAAGTGTCGGTTTAAAGAGCAGTAGCTTAAACCTCAAAGGAATGATTAAAAAAAATCACATTTGTTATAACATTTTCTATTTACAGAACATTCCAGTGCTTTGGGGTCTTTGAATTAATTTGACCTCAAAACTGGTAATGATGACAGTTTTGAAGAAATTATTTGATGCTAGAATCGTTTTTAAGTTTTGGACAAATATACAATTTTGGCACTAGGAAAACCTAAATAATCAGCGTCATAAACTTGAACCTATCACAGATTCAGTGTGGTAAAAGTTCGTTTCAGTACTAAGCACGCTTCAAACACAGTTTATTTTACTGTTTTTACTTGAACATCATTTCAAATCAGTTATGAAACGTACACTTTTATGAGTAGTAACTAAAGCAAAAAGGAAAATGTTTGCTAAGTTTATCAACACAACTTTTGGCTTCAAGCAACAGAACTTATATATAATACTCCAGGGAAAGAGTTTTTGAGTAGAAAAATAGTTAAAAATCTTGAAATGTTCCATTTGAGTCATAATTATAGCATCATTCTTAATTGTTAATAAAACCTCGAATATCTGGGAATGAATTATTATATATTCCAAAATAGGTTTAATACAAAATACAAATTTATCTTTTTTTTTGTTTATTAGGGTAGCCTAGCCGTATTACTGAATCAATTTATCACCTTAAAATAAATGAGAATTCATTTTCTTCAAAAACTCTTGCTAAGCAAATTACAGGAAAGGTATTAATTTTATAGAAATGTTTTTAATATCTTTTAGTAACTATCGTTTTAAACCACATTAGTTTTTAATCACACCACAATCGTAATCACTTCGCTTGAGTTTGCTCCATTTCAACCCAAATAGCGCTTCGTTTAACAAACAATCGATTGTTGATAAGCATCCAATGGCTCTCATTAAATCGTGCAAACTGTTTTTTTTTATTCCTTTCTAGCAATCATTAAAACGAAACTTCACCAGAATCGTTAACGAGAGCTATTGATTAATGGCCGTTGGTTTTTTTTGCGAGTTTTACTTTCGCTCGGCACACTGCTTCGCCCTTCCTGATCCGTTCCGTCCGGTTTCTGGATTGGCGAAAGAAAAAGAAAAGGCGCACAGCTCTGACCTTTGGAGAAAGCATAAACCATGCCGGAATGGTTTTGTTGCATGTTTGGGGGCACACATTCCGACGAACCCGTGTCCTTCGCTGGTACGCATAAACCTTGCCACTAATTAACAGCAGCAGTAGCGGTGGTTCGACTCGACCCACCACCCACACGCGCAAGGGCTTACCGTAATTGTCAAAAATCCTCGAACTCAGCGTGAACCGGCGCGTTCGTTCGTTCGCTGGCTTGCACAAACAAACACCTTCTTCCGCCGAACGCCAAACGGCTTAGCTAATTGTAATAAATTGGAAATCCGTCTACATCTGCTGCGCCCTACAGAAATGGAGCGTTTGTGTGTGTTTTTTTCCTTTAAGAAAGCAGCCGAATGCGCACCATGCCTGCAGCTAAGGGCACAAGCGCTAATATTCTTTTTTCGGCCGCCAGCAGCGCCTTAAGGGCGAATCGTTCGCTTTGTTCGTGTTTCCAATGAAGCAACGAAGTTTCGAACGCCACGGGACAAACTACACGTGCCTTGACGTCAGCCGTGGGAAGGGCATTTGCTCGGGAATCGAAAAACACTGTTGACGCTCTGGGCCTGGCCCTGTTCATTGCAACGGAAAAGGTTTGGGTTTGGCGTAGGCATGTCTGTTTATTTGGCCCGTACGTTGGGAACGGTACGTGAAAGTAGCTTTGCAAAATGGAACAACACCCTTGGTGGCCCTTGTAGTGGTGGTTGTGGTTTCGTTTGTACTCACTACTGCCTCGAGAAGGCAAGCAAACGAGCCGCGAGAGGCGAAACACTGAATGAACTGCGAACGAGAAATGTAACCATCATCATCGTCATCATCATTTGCACGCACCTTTTCGGTGGGGATCGCTTCCAAAAACAAAGCGGCCGCAAGAATCGCGGGCAAGCAGCTACACTTTTCACCATTTCCACGACACGTTTGTTTACAAAAATGCCGTCGATGACGCGGCCGAGAGAAAATGCTGTCAGAACGGCGCGCAGACAGGATTTTCGGGTTTTTGAGGTTGAATGCTTTTTTTCCCCAAATCATTCCCCCATTCTTCTAGTTTATGGGTGGTTGGAGAGTGTTCGTATTTGTTTGAAATAAAAACAACACCGATGCTTGTGGCGCACCGAACTTCATTGTGCATGAGGGATAAAAAAAACTGGATCGAATGGAAACGACTATCGCAACGGAAATCACATGCTGAGATGTTAATCAAAGTGAAAATCGATTCGATTTGAGGTTCGGTTTTCTTTTCTTGCTGAAGAAAATCGATCAGCCAACCCAACCAACGAGCCGAGTCTGCGGCGGTGATCTATTTCGTTGAGCAAATAAACGATAAGGATAGCTCGATCGGTCGAAACGGTCTCGAGGCCTTCGAACAGATGGGATACGTGCCGTGAAATTCTACCTGATGACCGCACCGTTTCTGGTGCTGGTGTTGCCCGATCAAACGACTTGGTGCGTCAATCGGCATCTCATTAGAGAGATATTTGAACATTGTTTTGTTTTTTGAAAGAGTTTTTGGTACGAGGATTTTTGTTGTTGTTGCTGTAAATCTCGTATGGTTTTGTAAACTATCTGCAAACCCTGATGATGAAACGATGATTGGAGTATCTCTATGGCGTTACGAGAAGGACGGTTCGGTCGGAGCTGGTGAGCGGATAAGCTTCACAAAAATGTTTTTTGATTCAGAAAGTGTTTCATTAAAAAAATTACTAGGTATTGTGACTGTTGTGAAATTAGCACAGTACATAAAATTCCTAACTAAGTATCCTTGCATAGAAAAAATAGCTAAAGTCAACGCCCGCAACGCCGTGAAATTGTTATATTGATTTTCCATACAACCCGCTCCACGCGACCCGCAGCTCACGCAAATTACCTTCTTTTCGGTCGGATAAGCGCACGTCGATCAGTTCGAAACTCCCAGCCCGGGTATTTCCCGGCAGCAATTAAAATTTTAAAGTATCACTGCTGAGCTGTTTCCCATCAAACGGACACTATAAAGCTGGCCATCAATACGGGCGCGGTTCAATAGCCAAAGTCGTCCGTCGCAGATTCGATGGTTTGTGACAACGTAACGAAGCGTTAGATTAAGTCGATTCGCGGTGGGCGTTCAGTTTTTGCGCAGTGAATTCAATTTAGCTCCACAGGACGGTAGTTAATTGCGATTCCAATTCTGTTTTTTTTTCTACCCCTTCTGGCCATCGGCAGAAAGGGGCAAATTCGATTCAGCTGAATGTGCGGAAGGGAAAAGGGGAGCTTAGCTCATTGAAGTCACTTTCGCTTGAACATTCAAATAAAAGGTTCACGAAATGATCCTGCCAGCTTACTGTTTGTTTTTAACTGCCGTTTTCGCCTGTTGCGCTACTGAAAAGGGCTCAAAAAGCGGAGGCTTTGTTTTGATGGAATAATTTGTTGCTCGATTGACTTTTCACAGCGAACCCTACGTGAAAGCTGACCGTGATTGACGTTTGCGGATTGTGTAAACGGGCGCGTCCGTTCGCATTGGGATGCGTGTGCGTGAGAGGATGTGGAAAAAAGGGTTCGAATGCGAGATTTTCTACGTGCGTCGATTGAGAATCGGGGGTGTATGAAAATGTAATGCCATACTGCTTGACGTTCGGTGCAACCCAGGGCAGAATTAACCGCTCCTGTTTGTAAACAAAAACCCTTTAATGAGCTGTTGCCCAACGTGTGCGATCGCCCGTGCTTGTGCAAAGCATCGCCTTCAGCGTTCCATTGTGCGATAACAGTTTAATATTCAAAAATAGCAACCCACAATGTTCATTACGGTTCGCGCGGCAATTTGCTCGGCAGCCAAAAGCGGCCCGTTCCAAATCCACATCAAAGCCAAAACGACCAACAACGCCCCGGTCTGGTCGGCGTAACAATTTGCTAGCTCCCTTTATATCATCGTTTATTTACCTTTATTTCATATTTTTACGATCATCGCTTGGGACGTAAAGATGCGTTTTACGAGCAGCCGAAGTTGGGGAATCCCTTTTGGCGTTGGAATATTCGCGGCCGAGGGACGATTTCATAAACATTCTGTGCAACCTCGGGTGTGGCGGAGCAACGCGGATCAATTCGCGCGTAAAACCCAGTTAGTACCTTTTGTTGCTGGTTGTGGTCGTTCGGGGGAACGGGGAGGGAGAACATGTTCTTCTCGGCCCAAGTCCGCCCGGCCATTGATCGTAAATAACGACCAATTCGTGCTTCGGTTAACTCCATACATTCCATGTATTGAATGGGGGTCGAGCGTTTTGGCATTTGATTTTTCGAAGCTGCACCATCTATCATGCCGTGTGTGAGTCGGGAAAAAACAGCCGCACATTTCACGACCGCAGGTGTAAGCAATTGCTGCGGTGCGCGTAAAGTGCGTATAATGCGGCGTTCTCTCCCGCTTCCAATTGCAAACTTCTACTTCACCACTTTACCACGTTGGATGATGGATTGAATGCAGTCGGCTTTGGAAGGGGTTGAAAAAAAAAGCGAAGAAAATATCCGTCAACAAAGACCAAAGTATCTTGCGGCGAGCGAAAAAATCAATGTAAACGTAAAACCCGTATCGGAAAGCGTGAAAACGTACTCGTACGCTCTTTTTCTCTTAAACACGCCGGTTTTATTTTGCACGTTTCTACTGCGTTAATCAAAATCGACCCAAAACGGAGTAGTCCAGCGATGAGCAACGTAAGCCAGACGTGTAAACAATGGCGAATGATCGCATTTCTTCCCAACGAACTGTGGGGGTGAACGGTGAAATGGCAACGGAAGGAACGGGCTTGAGTGAGAATGCTGAAGTTCGAAGAGAAACTGCACGAAACGATGGTGCATTTTTTAAATGATTTAAAACAGAGATCATCAGATTAAAAGAAGGGATTTTTTAATATATAGAAAGATGCAAAAGTTATTTACAAATTATCATGAATACTACTTATTAATTAATAATTATCATGATTACTAAATATCATGATTTGTAATCTAACAAATGATTTTAAAATATTAACAAATGATTTTAATTTTAGTGATTTTAATGTTAGTCGACTGATTTGGATTCTGTAATGAGCTACCTTCATAATTTATCTTATGTTTTTCTCCTAGATGAAAAGGAGAATGTTTTCGAAGCTGAAATAAATTTAAAGGAATTGTTTGTTAAGTAGAATTGAAAATTATCGAAATAAGTATTTAAAATGCCTTAGTTTCAAATAACTTTACAACCAAGCGACAATAATTTATCAATTTAAATTATGAAACCAAACTCACAAAACCACAAAATATTTAAAAGCAAAAAGCTATTTAAAGTTCTTTTACAGGTTCATTAGATATATGCTTTAAAGCCTTTTACCGACATGGAACGTTCCGTGTGGCTTGTCCTACACCTTAAATCCACTTCTAAAGGACTTCAATCCCATCTGCAGACGGGCAGCCGGGGACGAGTCTTAAAGAGAAAATAATCAAATCATCCTCAATCAAACCATCGCCTTCGCCTGCCCGGGAGTGCCACCGTTCACTTTCATGTGCTTAACTCTTCGACGCAGACTGCGGATGCTGTGCCTCATTTTCATCACCGTGTCTAGGAAGCGAAAGTAGGATAGGCGCACGACGAAAAAGACGAGAAAGAAGCGTTTCTCCCATGCGCTCCAAACCAACCAACCAACCAGTTCCCTCGTGACTTCGGTCCCGTCGATTCATGGTAGATTTTCGTTTTATGTATGTCGAGATTACCGCTTCCTCTGCATCGTGTTAGTGACGGTCCACACAACCGACTGATCATTCAGCACAGATTCTCCGTGGGCACCGGGAGCTTGTGGACGAGCTCTGGCACCTTAAGTAAGCGCGGCCGAGCGCTTACTCATCCAGCAGGACGTGTATCATATTTTTTTCATTTAATTTCGTTCCATTTCACACGGCCCAGCCTCGGTGGCTCAGGCGGCGGATTTGCCATTATCGTGCCGGGCTGTCGGCTTATTCGCAGACCAGCGAACGACTCCTCCCTCCGGTGGGAACTATAAATATCCGACGATGTTGGTGGGCACACACACATACCAAATAAAAAAAAAGGATTCTGCGTCGGCGGGGAGCAGGTAATCACTTCGAGCGGGCTTCGTGGTGTTTGGTTCGATAAATAGGCATAAACTACGTGAGAAGCTTCCCCGACTGTCGTCGGTGGAACGAGATTTCTGTTCAAGTGGGGTATCTGACGGGTGTTCGTTCGCTCGTATTAGCAGCATCTCGTGGAGGTACTTTTAACAGCTCGAAAATAGCACCACCATCGGGGCTCGGCAATAAGGGAACACGGGAACGTCAACTAAAAGCACAAAACGGGCACAACCATCGACGTTGAAAATGGTGGAAAATAACATGAACCCAGCTACCAGTAACAAAAAAAAAAAAAACGTCCGTCACATACGGCCCGTGTGAAGCTTTCGACAAGCCTACTAAAAGGATGAATACGACACACTTGGGGCAGTGTTCGGACACGTTCGGTGATGATAAATGCCACATAAAAAGGCCTAACACGAACGATCCAGAACCATTCCCCGGGCTCAAAATGGGAGTTTTCTACCGCCTTTCAAAGGACTGTTGGCTGAAACGGGGTGATGGATGCGTGGAGTCCGATACGAATCGATACCCTGTCGTTACTGTTCCATTTTTCTACCAGTTTTGTTTTTTTTATAGCTGATTCTTTCTCACACTTTTGGCGTTTGCAAACTCGCTGGTTAGCTTTGGCAGATGTTGTGCAGAGTTTACAGCATCCCTCAGTGTCCTTCGCGGTGATGCGACGCGATGGCAAACGATGAAGGATGGACACATAAAAACCAATTTATGACGATGCCATCTCACGCGTACTTGAGTTTTGGAGCGGGAGGGAAACTGGTTGGACCGCATGGTTTGCCAAGCGGCGAACAAGCCGGAAACGAGGCTGATGTTTGAGTGGGCCGTAGCCTGCATTTGACTACGCTTGGAAACCATAGTTGGGCCGTTGTCAATTCGGTCAAACAGCGCGTGTACGTGGGCCAGCACGAGATGGAGAGTTGTTTTTTGTCGTTAGCATCTTTGTGTGAGTGTGGGCGCGAAAGGAAATGCGTTGAAATATGGCTCAAAGTTCAATAAAATCGTTGCTCGTTGGCGGTAAATCGTGGCGTGCTTGTTGGCGGTGAAGCGGCAAAATGCTGGGCCGGCTGGTGCGGTGGTTCCTTTTTTACTTTTGATATACGATCGTTTGTGACTTTCAGTGGGAAACGAGAGTTGGAAAATTAATTGTTGTAAGGAGATTTTGTTTGGTTTACGGTGTGACGAGTAAAGTGTATTGATTTTTATGAACTTATTCTTCTGCTACATGAACAGTGCAAAACAAATATTCAAACTGATACTGTTCTCATTTGGAATAAATTTATGTTCATATCATAATGGATTACTCAGATCCACACCTTTCGTCTCTTAAAGCTTCACCATCGGGTGGTGCTCCCGATAATTATGTGATTAATATTAACTCCTGCCCAAATGCACCACATCAATAATGCAAACACATGCACTCCACGTGATGCGTCTCGGTGCTGTTTGACACCGTTTTAATTATAAATCAATGCCATGCAGGCAGGGATCATTGGTGTAAATAAACATTCCCAACTCTGCACACAAAACGTATGCAGGCAATGAGGCGTGACTAACAGCATCGATTCACCAGAGTGATTGATTCAAGCTTCTCACCACGGTTTCGTACGATTAATGGGACTATAATCGCACCCCGTTCCAGTGGCCATTACGTCAACCCATTAGGTGCGTATGGATATGGAAAATAATGGCCGTATCTCTCCCGGTTCCGAACCACCGAGCGGTGAGCAAATCATCAATCAAATAAATTAGACGTAATGCTCGTAACTGGTAGCTCACTGGTGCTGCTACTTCCTCAACTACCAACCAATTGAAGCACTCCCATTTGGATCCTTTCTGGAACTGCCTTTAGATTTCCAAAGACACTTTCATCATAATGGGCCATCAAGCTGGCCGGAGAGTGGTCATTGGTGTGCCAATGAGCTTATAATTACCACACAATAGTGGTGGCTGATGGGATGATAGTTAGGTTCGAGTTACTCTTTTGTGAGCATAAATGGAAGTTTGCCGGGGCTAGGAAACCTATTGAAATGGAGATGAATGTTTTTGTGGTCGTTAAAACATGGTGCAATATTTCTTTTATGAATCGGAAAATAATTCTACACGAAAATGGCATTAATTAAATCGTGTTTAATTACAGCTTTAAACTTGATTGTTTGTTCGAATTCTTTTAAGTATATTTCATATTATTACATTGTTTAAATGCCTACAAATGGACAAATTTAAGTGGCTTCTTTTAATCTATAATAGCTCCTCCTCGTGCAAAGGCTACAGAACTGGCTGATTTTGGACCAAATTATCAAAATATTTCAACAGTATCAATTTAATTCACTGCCACTGGGTTTATTTTTATTTTCAATTTTATTTTATGTCGAATTTCATGACAAATTCTTCAATTGTCCCCACTCTCCTGCTTCAAATCGATACAACCACGTCAAGCATCACGCGAAGCATGAATAGAAAATTAATTTATTTTTAATAAACTCACCACCTGAGTGATATTTGTGAGCCAAAGTTTCCTTTTGACCCCAAGGTCCTCGTCAAAAAATACAAAAACCCGACACCGGTGTTGAGTTTCTTTCGTTCTACACGTTCCCATATACGCAACGTGGATAAATAAATTATTTCCAGCGCTTTCACGGTTGTTACGAAACACCTTAAACCACGTGCACTGGGCGTAGAGAATTTTCCGCTTCCACGTACCCGCCTGTCTTTAATTTGCTTTCCTGTCCGGCGCCCATCTGCACCTGAGTTATATAGTGAGTTTTTTTTTTCAATTTGCTCCATTTCTACAGGCATGGGCTTTGCTTCCCCGGAGCCCCCGGAGCAATCATCGTTAACCGATGATGAAATCGAACTCCCACGGGTTCCTACTGTTCCACGGTCCGTTCTCGGCCCCATTTCCCCATCTCAATCGAGGGAAGCGAACGGGACGATCTTTGGTAGAAGGGAAAAAACACGCGCACACAACACCCGCCTGATGAGGCAGCAGTTGCACCAGTGACCGGTTTTTGTGATTGTCAATGTGTGTATGTGTGTGTGTGTAGGAGTGGGCAGCAAAATTACGGCGAAGATTTCGTAGTGGCTTTTTTTCCCCACCGATCGAAACCAAACCTGAATCCTCGGTGTGTAGCAAGAAGACAAAAATTGAGTGGGAGCGAAAAATATCCATCCCAACTAATCGGCTCTCCGTCCAACCCCTGCCCCGAGGGAGCAATTAATCAACGAAAAAGTCCGCGCGGTTTGGCCCGGTCGCGGGTACCGCAGTGAAAAATATGATAGTTTGTTTGGACAGGGAAAACATGAACATAAATCGGGCCGAAAATCGAGTTTCGTGAGTAATTAATTTTTAACCGATCCGCTTTGGTGGGGCGTTTTTTGCTCGCTAGGATAAATCGTCTTTTTCGGTGAGAAAATAATGAACCAAACCACGTGATATCGTGATCACGAAATCACGCCCTCTATCAATGCCCTGTGTAAGAGCCAGAGCGGTGTAAATTCTCATGAGCACCGAGGCAAACGTAAAAAGCGAGAGGAACCGATTACGGACATGATAAAAAATGGAAAAAAAGTCATCCCGGGTACGTTCGACGTACACAAGAAGAACGTTAAACGTTACATTCGCTTACATTTCCCTTTGCATGTTTTTTTTTTCTAATCCTATATCCTTTACTCTTGCCATCAGCACATGTTCCACTGCAACACGTTCCCCAGTGGTAGGATTAATGTTTCTTCACGTTCCAACGCAAGGTAGCGAAGGCGCAAAAAGCGCTTACCGTATTGATTTAAATCGATGACTGCAATAACAATCTCATGTGCCAAGGGGTGGCACGGGGAGAGATCAATTGGATTGAACTTCGGGAGGCAATGAATTTGCTCGCCCATAATCCAATCCCTGGTGCTCGGTCCAAAAGGATGGGCATTCAATATTTACTCACTGTGTAAAGTCGTATTGATTGCTGTGACGCAAATTGTTTATCCATAGTTCCGCAGCAAACAAACGAGCGTGCCGCGTGATTAGGCGGTGGAATCGGAAATATGAAGCAAGATTGTTTGTGGATGATATGTGTTGGATTATTTATCGTATTTTTCACGATCATTTCCCCCTAAGTAAACACACTCGGTATAGCCGGTAATGGAACTCTTTGAAAGCGGTTACCCACGGGAAGTTATTTTCTAGCGCCAGTTTGTACGGTTTTTCTAGCGATTTATCGCAATCAAACGTTTGATGGAGAGCGATGGAGGCGCCTGGTGCCGCTCAGATTTCAGCGCACCAAAAGGACATCACCCATAAGGACCAGGCGTCTCCATTCGTGTCGTGCGGTGTTAGAACCAATCGCTTTCCACACACATACACATACCCTCATTTCACAATCGGTGTTATTAATTGCAAAAATTCAATCACCTCGCAATCGCCCGGATCACAATCAGATTACAATCGATTACGCTGCGAATCAGCACGCGGTAGATAAAGGACGCAAATTGAATAGCAGCTGGTGTCCAACGACGCCGTACGTACCTTAATTGTGTGACAGAATATCCGAACGAATCTGCTCGTTCTCCTTATCCCGATCGGAGGGGGCAAGAAAAGCGTACGAAAAGCGTTCCGAACAGCTGATCCGTTTTCGCTGCGCGGCGTGAACGACTCGAACGCCACTTGTTGTTCTCCCGGGGACAGGAACTTTGGACACTTCTCCGCGCTTTGCTCAATCAAAATCCAATCTATTTGGAACGTTAAATTAAATTCCTACCACCAACGCAGTGCACACCACCCCCGTTTTGGAGCTGAAAACGCACGGCGTGTAGTTGAAGGGAATGAAAATTGGCAGCAAGCTCTGTGGGGTTGGGAGTGGGAGTTGAGAAAAACAACACACAACGCTTTTACTAAAAACACACAATCACACTCACAAACACCCATAAAGAACACTGCTTCGAAGACGCGCACGAAACTAACACAATTATCAATTCATTTCACTGTTGCGCTGATGAAAAACTACTTGCCCTGCTCGTTTCCCCCAAAAACCTCACCGTTGCTTCGGGTGTGAAAAAGTGATTTTCCGGTTTTTAGTTCACCCGAGCGCCGGGTGAACTATGCTTCCGGGCGAGACGTCACACTGGCGAGGGTTTCACTTTTCGCTCTCCGCAGGTCACACTCATCCAGGAGCACTTGAGGCCACGTCATGCATGAATGGTCTATCGTTGGTTCTTAAGGTGCATCACCACCTGAAGGAAATTGCCTCCGGACGTGCCGGCTCATATGGTAATATCCTGGGCACGCTGAAACTAGGCCGTGTGCGGTAGGCGGTGCGGGAGTGTAGTTATTTTCAGTCGTCACTTTCAAAGTGGCAGCTGCAGCCAGTTTCATCTAAGCAATTGTCATTCCAATTTTCCCCCTTCATCGGGAAGATGCGAGAGCTCGCTCCAGGTGCATGATGACGGTTGAATCGCGATAATTGGATTGCTTGCAGGCGTGCGAAGCGTTTGCAACGAGTGGCTAAATGGTCAACTGAATAGTATTTTCTCTACCACGGGCAATGAAAAGCCGGAATGGAGTACGGTGAGATGGAAAAAAACCTAAATATTCGTGACAACAATAGACGTCACCAGGACCGGAAAGAACAGACTGCTGACAAATGAAATGGAACAATCAAAAAATGAACCTAACTGTTCCATTTTCAGCTCTTCCATTTTCCATACACCACTCAAAAAAAAAGTGCTCGAAATGAAAATTTCAATCCAAAGCGATGCTTTTAAATTGAGGGGAAAATCTGTCCTATAAAAAAAAAGAATTAATTTGTACTTGATTTCTTTTTATTCACTTGCAGTGCAAAAGCAAATATTCAAAGCTGTGAAAGCGAATACACCCACGGGGCTCCTCAGTTTACGTGGTACAATTATTTTCTGCACCGTGAGTCACATTTACGTGTGTGTGATGCAAAAGGATCCACACAAATCCAACAACCACTGGATCATATGAGTGAAAAAAACAATGAAAAAAACGACAAAAAAAGAAACGAAAACTACATTCGTCAATAACGCATCGCGAAAGAATTTCGGTCCGTGGTAATGGTGGCAGCAGGAAAAGGGACTGAGGTTTTATTTTTTATGCTTTCGTTTCCTCGAGAGAGGGAGGCAGGCAGGCAAATTTTAAACCCCAAACAAAAGCCTCTTTTTGTCGCAAACAATACGTTGCAGAAGGTAGACCGAAAGATTAAAAAAACACAGCTCGTGAAAAACTATCCACCATTACAACCGCGAACGGGAACAGAGTGTGAAAATGTAAAATAAAACAGCGAACTAAATACACTCACACCAACCAACACACGGGTTCGCACATAAAAAAGCAACGGTTGGTAGCCGGTGGAAGGTAGGTACGATGGGGGCATAATTTTTTAGAACAAAAAGTTCTCCAGCGCCAGCTATAATTAGTTTGAAAGATAGAGTCGTGCAGTTGCTTCGTTGCTTGGCGCGTGAGCTGTTACGACTGTCGCTCCGTCCATGGCTGCTTCGCTTTGTTTTTCAAGTGAATGCCAACGTTTTCTTGGAACGATCAACCATTCTTTCACTATCGAACCGGCTTCCGTGGCTTCGTTTCAGGTGCGCTTTTGGTTTTATAATTTAATTATTTTAAATTAATTTTCATAACATCTTTCGTGGGCGCCCCTTTCCAGCTGCCGCTTGATGTGTAGTTTTCTGGTGTCGATACATCACGTAATGTTTGTTTGTTTGATTCGATCCGTGTTCGACGCCATTCACGCTTGACGCTAACGAGAGCAGCACACGATTCGGCACACCATTTTTTTCTCTCTTATTGATTTAACCCGCAGTCAGACACGTCGGAAGCACAACCACTGCCACTGTTTCGGGCGCAGATTTGCACAGGCACAGGTTGGGGCTCGTGGGAGACACTTACTAGCTGCACGGAACGTACACGCAGGCACAGGCACCAACGCAGGAAACACCAAAACCGCTCGATTTTCTCGACGCAACTCGACTCGACTCGGTCGTACGTGTGACGGTGTGAGAGAAAGGAAAATTTACTCCCGATCGCTTTCCCGGTCGTCGGTGGACTGGCCGGCTGGCTCGACCGTGCCGCCACGCTTCGTTTGGGTTGCTGGAACGATGACGAAAAAAAAAAAACAAAGCCGAACGAACCGTTCGGCTTCGGCTGTTCGGCTGCTCGGCCGCTCGGTTTCCACAGAAAGCTGTCGAAAAACGCGCGGCACGCGGCTACCCACCCACGAGTGAGTAAGAGAGCCTGATGGGACGGTTTTCGGGGACGGGGATGTGACTCGGAGTCAAAGTCACACGAACACGGTGGCTATTTTTAGCCGTGGCCACCTGTGTGGGCCATCGCTGCGTTGCGTCTTTGCCCCGAAACGCGTTTGCCGCTTCCAGCAAAACCAGCTCCAGCGGCAAATGGTCGCGTCCAAATGCGCACCACGACCGTGCCTTCCCTCACTGGCCCCAACCGTAGGAACGGTCGAAGTTCGGCTCCGAGTTTGGCGGAGGTTCTGTTTTTTTCGCACACCAAGCACCAGGTAAAGACGGAAGTAAACAAATCCGTACGCGTACGTTTCCTTTCCGAGCGCACTCGGTGAAGGTTGGGACCGGTTTGAAAAAACAGGTCAAAGTTCGTTTGGCTTTAAAAATAAAAGCAATCATATTCGAGGTTTTGTTTTCGGAGGTCTGATTTTTTATCGTTTACTTTGGAAATTGTATGGTTGTTTGCGAAAAGATTTGTTTTGAAAAAGGTAAGAACGAAATTCTATTTCCATCATTTTGTGTAAAACTATTGAATAATATCGTTTAAATTTTTAAAGTGGCAGAATTTGTACGCACTTTTAGTAACAAAATACTGAACAAAGAATTATGATAAATAATTTTAAGATCATTTTATATTTCGCAACGCTTGTCGTTCTAATTGAGATTCTACGAAACAAGAAGAGAAAATAACAACCTTTCTTAAATTGATCTTAAAATCAATTTAAACAGTCCATGAGAAGGTTTATAAAGTCAGATTTAGTATATTCAGATAACAGAGTTATTATCTTTCAGTGCTATGATTTTTTTCTTACAAACAATACAAATTTATAATTTAATGACAATCCATTTGTTTGAAAGTCAAATTTATAACTAGGTCACCAAATATCATAATACAAAAAAAATTAAAAAAGAAATTTGTCATTTAAATCCGCACTAAAATAGTACATTTCAATAAAACGTTAGGTTCTCCCATGATACAAACCTGAAAGACGAGGAAAGCAACTGTTGCTTTTAAGCCTGAATGTTTGTTTCAATTAGAGCTACAAAAATATCAAAATTACAATCACATTTTGTCCGTCATTTGATAACTTTATCAATCAACATTGATTGACATAATAAATTCGTTTGAAACATTTTTTAAATATTCAAATACTTGTAATTTTTTAAATCTTGTAATTTTTATTATTCAGTCTTATAATATTCATTTGTAACTTCATTTTACAAGTACTTATCTTAGAGAATAAAAATATGTCCATGAAAAAAATAAACAGGTAAACCAGCTAGCTATATAAGACGAAAAACCTTTTTACGATGCCTTTTTGCCACTCATCGCGCCGGTAGAAGCGTCGTGCCTTGTTGGAGAATTATTTTGATTAAGCTCACATCGGTGAACCGTAAACTTTCCCGCAGGAAGGAAATATTAATACCACGACCAGAAACACACAGCGTACATGCTCAAGGGAAACTGTTGATGAGTTTTTTGCTTTGCGATCAAAAATTCCTTAAGTGTCGTAAATTGCGAGAAAAGTGACATGAGGCAGGGCGGCGAGTAAAGTGTGCGAAAAAAGCGCTATCTAAGGAAGTTTGCCATCTTTTTGTAGAGAATTTGCTTTACAGACACCGAAAGCTGCGTCGCGCCCGAGAGCTGACGTACTTGAGCGAGTGAGGAACGGGTTTTATGTTTCCTGCCAGGATGCATTTTACGAGTTTGGGGAGTTTCATCTTTCGGCACGGTGTTCGTCGGTGAACCGATTTCATTAGAAATTTTACATTCGGTGCTGCTTATTTACGAGCGGGAAAATAAAACCCTACCACTAATCGTTTGCAATCACTCGGTTACAGCGTGCTTTATGGCAGGGAGTGTGTAAAGTTTGATTTCGTTTTCTAATTGCAATATTTGTGTTTGCCATTGGGAGCATTTGATATTTTTGTTTGAATCTTGTAAGGGTTGTGTGATGAAACCATTTCTACACACAATTTGACCTTTCAAACTTTTTCATAACCCTCACATATCCTATTGGCGAACGTTTCTCACTTGGTTTCCTTCATTAGGAACCATATTATTGTTCCTGAACTACCCGGAAACATCAACTGAGAGTTTCCTTATGAATATTTCAACCAGAAAACCTTCTTTTTTGCTGAACCCTTTTCGTTCGAGTGAAGTTTTCACAACCACACAAACACAAGTTTTCACTAAATGATCCCTCCCGAAATGAAAACCACCGTCGTCGACACGCTTCAATCGGTCTATTCATATGAGATTGGGTATGACAACACGCCAGGACTCCACCAGCCCACCGTCATCATCGATGGGCATCATCATCGTCCCGCATGCCTTCATTATTTCAACCGGAAATTATCCCCTCCACTGACACTCCCGAAACATGGAGCATGGGATAGGGTGAACCTATTAGTAGCTGCCATTTGAAACGATTCCAAAAGCTTCTGGTTCGCTCATTTTGCCCGCGCAGTTAAGTCTTTGCGGGAAACGGCCGTGCCGGGTTTCATTCCTATCGATTGCTTCACCAGCGTCGAACGCGAGATGTCGCACTGAATGAGAAAAACCGGACAATCCTCCCTCCACCCCTAGCTTGTACGAGGATCAGGAGGGAGATAGAAAGAGAGAGAGAAAGTGTGACCAGTTATTCGGAACCAATGAATGCTATCTAAAGCATTTTCCATTATCATATTTTTCCACTCATTTAATTTAGCACCAGTTTTTTTGTACGAGTGTGTACGCTTTTACAAAACGCCATCGAGGAAGGCGACAAAAGGTGCGATTTTTTTTTGCCGCACACATTCCTCTGAGCCGCCGGGATGTGTTGCGCCCCCCATCCCGTGATGGCCACGCGGTGGTACGCTTTATACGGTTACCATTTGCGTGCGTCACTTCCGGCGGTAGGCTGTTTTGCTATCGAGTCATTTCGAGCGATTTATAACGAGCAAATAATGGTTTCTTTGGCGTGGGGACACTACGCGCCAAAAGACTTATGACTCCGGCGTTGGCTGTAGAGGGGATCCTATAATTAGAGAGGACAAGTTATGGCTGCTACCACCGAGCTGTTTCGTATGTTAAGGAAGCGCTGGTATTTTATAACATTTTCTTTAAAATACGAATTAGTTGATAGATTCTAAACTATTTTGTTTATTATAGAACATACATTTGTTTCACATCATTTTCAGTTCATCCCTGGCATAGCAATATTTTCTTACTTAATCTTCAGGGTAGTTTAATGTGTTCCTAATTTTTGTGTAAAATAAATGTTTTTCAATCGATTCCACACACATCGTATGTATTTTAAAATTTCGGAAGCAATTTTAAGACAACCTTTGTCGTGGTTCGTCAATTAAAGAAGAATCTTCATTCACTAACCTTAAACACCCCGGAAAATGCCACACTTCCTTTAAAGGTACTTTCAACTAGTCAAAGCGATTACAAGAACAACGTGAGCCAGCAGAAAATAAATTCAGGAATTTAATGTCACCACCACCGGCGCGGGCTGGTGTTTCATGCTTCATTTTGCGGACAATCATTGATTCGTTTTACCCGGCGCTCTTTACGCAAGCCACGGCTAGCAGCGTAATAATAGATATTCCACCATTTTTTTAACTTTCCCCTCCCTTTTTGGATCGCCCGCGAACGAAAGCAACATGCGAAACCGTGCGGTTCGTTCTTTTTCCGTCTCACAAATCCCTCCACCTTGGCGCACGGCCAGTACGGTTTGATTCACCGTATCATAAACTCGCATCCGTTCCTTTCGTCCCCTGCGTTTGCATCGATGTGTATCGTTTTCATGTTTCGCTCACTATCGTTACGCTATGGGGCTGTTGGGTGTTTCTTTTCCCGCACACCTCCCCAGTCAGGTGCTTTAACTAGGCGTGGAATCATCATCCACGACGCTCCGTCGTGTTTTCCATCTTTTGTTTGCTCTTTCTTTGCCTTCGTTCGCTATCGTTCCGAGCCAGGGTTTGGCCATCATTCGCAACAAAAAAAAAGTTCGCTTGTGAAAATCGGTTCCTGGGGAAAAAGGGGAACGTACAAAATAAAGAAGCTTTTACCGGCTGTTCCGGTCATCCAGCGATGTTATCCTGCGGGTGAGGTTCACTGTCCGTGTCTTTCTGGCCTGCTTCCTTAAAGGTGTGCATTTGCTGGAGCCGATCAGAAGACCAAAAATAAACGAATGAGTGAATGAACCAACACACATGGCGCCCAACGGTGCGATGAGACACCATCGGCTTGAACTTTTTTCGCAACGCAAGGCGAGGCGAAGGTGACATCAACGAAAAGCCTTCCCTGCCGAAAACATACCCATAGCTGACGCGAGTGTTCATAACAAACGGCTAGGATCGGGCTGGAAGATGGTCTCATAATCGCACACTGTACGCCATTAGAGCCACAGATACACACGCAGACGGAAGACAAAATGAAGGCAAAAACAAACTACCGACCGGTCGCTGTCGGGAAATTGACAAACGCGATCGGCAGCGACGGCAGCGACCGGGACCGGAGTGAAAGTGCAACCATAAATTAACTTGTCCCACCACTAATTTGACACACTTTCCGGGCGGCTAATGACGCTGGTAGTGAGCTACGCACGCAGGTGAGCTTACAGGGTGGGGGCGTCCCGAAACATTTCACTTTCGCCAACAATCGGTGCCATTCATCATCGGAAAAGTTTCGCCTCGCCTCGACCGAAAAACGGTGAGCTGAATCGTGTGTCCTTGCACGGGAGGAGCAACTATTTTTGCTTCGCCAGAAAACAGTTTTGTTTTCTCGCTCCCAACCCTAAAAAAAAGATCCACTTCAGGTCATCGGAACGACTGTTTCCTTTCCCGATAGCGAAAGACCGAAGGACTGTTGATTCTTTCCCTGCCGGTGCTGTTGTTCTACTTTTCCTTTTGCTCGTTTATTGTAGTAGTTTCAGGCTGCTTTTCAGCCTGTTCGGACTTTCGGGCGCTTTCCACTTGTTGATGAATTTCGGAACAGGAAGTCGGAAATGGTTAATTAAGCGAAACGTAGACAGGCGGCAGGAGTTGTGTCTTCCTCGCTGCAGACTAAAACTGCTCACCCAAATGCCCTCGCCCGTTCGTTCGTCCAGCAGCGTTTGATGTTTGATGAGCGAGCCCGAAAGGCCAGAAAACTTACGTACGCGAAGCACAAGAACGAAGTTACCGACCGATTCGATTAGGGTGCGTAATTGTGGTGGAGAATTAGTTTTCTCCATACTTGAGTGCAGGCATTAGAGGATGGGCAGGGAAGCTGAGGACTTTCTGCAAAAGGGCCAACAAACTCACTTCATCTTTGGGGAAACGGGAAAGAAGTTGGCAACTGGGACCGGGTAATGTGTTGCCTTTTGATGCTGATGAAATTGAGGTCGTTGATTTTGTCATTAGCTTTATTTCGACCACTTCATTTCGGTGAAGGTGATTGGTCCGGCAGTTGCAGCTGGTCGGCGTCGGTGGGGAAGTCGATTATGGGAGTAGGGGAAGCCGTGAACGATATTGGTTTCGCAAAACAATTAAGTGAGTCCCTAGCCCGTGCATTAAGCTATGCTTTCCGATGGGCCTTTTGACGATGAGATTGTAAGGCATTTGAGCAGTTTATCGTTTCGTTCTAAGGCTTGTAAAAACGGTTAACATAGGAACTTTTTAATGGTTAAGCTCATTTTTGTGCAGTTTATATTTCGTTGAATAACAAATGCTAATTATTTATCATTTTTTGTTGTTGTTGAAAAAAATATAAAAAAATTAAAAAATGTAGCTTAGGTAAAATAAACACAATTATGATTAAAATACAAAAAAAAACTTTAAAAGAACTCAAGAAAATGTAATATGCTAAACAACTATTCTTCACTGAAAGTTTCGCTTCAAAGACACTAATTCAGTTATTTCTCATCCTTTCTTATTTTTTCGGTAATTGTCTATTCTGAAGCGCTTGTGGTATGTTCAGGGATCCTTCAAATAATAGAATGTTCTTAAGATTATTTTGAAAATAATCTTTGCATCCACGAGATCTACATCAATTCTCAATCGATTGAACTATCGCATGCAGAACGCCGTAAAGAAGCGCTTGCAAAATTTCGTTCCAACAGTTTTCCTCCGAACAAAGCGCCTCGATGACGTGTAAAAGCGCAATTTGCATTCCATCGACATTTATGGCATTCGGTATGCACATTTTACCAACCTAGCATTCCCCCTCCTCCCGCTCACACCGACACACACATAGTCAACACGATTCCCATCGCACCGCCTAAAAAAGGGAAAGGTGTTTGGGAAAACTTTGGCAAAGCTCCAGCGAAACGAGCTAGCGTTTCCGTCCGGGTCGGGATGGAAGGCTGGTGAAGGCTCCCCGTTTGCTAAAAATCTGCATGATCAGTTTGAAGGATGTTCGAGGGCGCTCCCGGGCCAGACGTGGCGGAATCTGTCACACGAGGCCCAACAATTGCGCCCAAGAAGAGAAAGTTCTTCTCGCCAGAGTTCGTGTTTGAAATTCAATTGCACGCTTATGAATTCGAGTCCGTGTTACCGCAAAGGAGAAAGTTGTATGTAAGCGAAGCGCTATGCTTCGGTGAGATCTGCATACGCATACACTGAAGAAGAAGAAGAAAAAAAACTGCTTCAAAATTCAGTTGAACGCATGCAAACACGTCTGTTTTACGCCGGAATACTTATTCCACCATGTCCTCGTGGAAGCGTTTGATGTGTGCCTATAAAAGAAACGATTTCAACCAGCCTGTTTTAAGAAGTCATGAGAAGAAGCTTTGAAGTGCAAGTGTTAACCCACACACACTCACTCACACATTCAAGGTGTGGATATTTTCTTAAAGGAAAAAGTCTCGTATAATTTACGCGTAACATTCTCATCGCAGCATTGCGTTTCGCAAAACGGTCGGTAGGGAAGCAGGCAGGCCCATAATTTCCGATCGTCCATCCGCACAAAAACACACTCACACACACACACGCCGGTATGTGACGTGAAGTGACATAAAAAATGAGGTCTCACTTACTGTCATGCCGCCAGGAAAACCCGTTTTGCGCCATTGCGCGGCTCCGTAGAGGTCGAACCGATCCGTAACGGCGCAAAAATGGCGCAAAAGCAAAAGCTCCCTGCCCCGTCCATCATGGTTCCGTGTGGAAGCATAAATTCATTAATTTCACCGCACCTTAGGAGCGCCTCTACTGCGCCTACGAGCGGCACCACAACAACCTCGCAGCACCCAATGGAAAGCGACCAACTGACACGGGCAATGACGATGCAAAGTAAAAGTGATTTCCCGCAGCGCCGGTGTTTGTTTCGCGCTGTAAGTGTGCCGTTTTTGCTCAGCTCCATATCCCACAAACTCCCCATCATTAAGGATATGTTTCGTTGGAAGCTTGCGGTCGGCGGAAAAAACAACAACCTGCCACAGGTACGCTTGTGGTCACATGTGTGAGTGCGTGTGTGTGTGTGTGTGTATGTAAGAGAGAGAATTTAGTATGCAAAAAAGCGCCCACGATCACATGCGAAGGACCGTCGAACACCAAACAACCGTCATGAGACTGAAACCGGTGAAATGACTCGCTTGTTTTTGGCGAGTGACGCGGTTGTTACATATTTTTATGACCCAATTTGTGCCCGGCTCGCTCTCTTTGGTATGAAGTTGTTTTCCACCGGTTGTGAGGAATGTTTCTGATGCTTTCTGTTATTTTTTTATTTCACTTTTTCCATCACCCAGTTCTCCCACCATCCTGTGTGAAGTTTCATGCAGGTGTTTTTATTTTATTTTTTTTTTGTTGTGAACGAAGTAAGTTTGCTGGAAGAGAGTGCGGAAAAAATCGACACCAATGGAGAAAGCTCACATCGAATTGAGCGGTAACGTATGGGCAATGGAAAATGGGATGGCGGCGGAAGTTGTTGATAAATGTTGCACATAATGTTGCATACTTCGCCTAATGGCACTTATCTCAATTTGAGCGTAAAGCTTGTGTGCTAGGGAGGAAATTACAGAGCCTATTATTATGCTAGGGAGAGTTAAGAGAGCCTATTATTGTAATGGTTGTTTAGAATATTGTAGCTAGCAATTATCTGTTTCCTGGAATTTATCAATAAACGTTTTTTACCTCCTTTTTGTTTTCTATGTTATCGGTAAATTCATATGTTATCGGTAACTCACAATAATTAAAACAATATTATTTGAAGAAACTTAAGGTTGTTTTATACACCACTTTTATGTTTATAGAAACTTCAGAGTCAAACAATGTACGCATTTAATTTTTCCAAAAATCTCTAATTAACCAACGTATTCCTTTGAAAACGACAAAAGTTGCTTAATCTTCTTGGATCAGTCAATATGTTTTGCTCCTACTAGTGCTATTTAGGCTAACCTCACGTAATTGAGCGTACGTTAATACTCCACCTGGAACAATTATTTCCTCCTCGACATTCACGCATTCTCCCTCCCTCTCTCTCTCTCTCTCTCTCTCTCTCTCTCTCTCTCTCTCAGTACCCAAAAATAACTCACGCATTTTGCTGAAAGTAGTTTTGTTCGCATAAATAACCTGACGGGAAGCGAACCTCCCCGGGGGGAAAGTTCATTCCATCGATCCTCACGCATCCCTGGGCAGGACGGCCGCCACACGCCACAATTCCGGTCATATTTCAACCGCCACCGTACGTCGGAAACGTCGCTTGACATCAACGACCCGACGGTGGCAGTCGTTGGGTGTGGGTGGTGTAATATGATAAATGAGCCAATGTCGTTTTTTTGGCGCTGTTGTTACTGCCCGGGGCTGCTATTAGCGTACGGCAATATTTTGGTACGAAAATTGCGAAATTGTATCATTACTCCCTGAAGAGAGACCCACAGTGCGAGGACTTTGTACCTTTGCGAGGGGGAACGTTTTATTTTTTTGAAAATGCCCACCGAATGCGTCAACAGACCGGCTGCACAGACAGGAATGATGAGCTTTCTGCAAAGCATTTTCATTGTCCCGAACGCTCCGGTGTTTGTTTGTGACTTTCGGGTTTCGGGGACTTTCGTTTTCAGCGACCGAAGAACGTCCCTTCCGTCCTCACGTGCGATCGGTACGGATGAGTGCTTTTTAATTAAAATCTCACACGCAATGAGCGCACCATGCCGCAGCCATAACGGAAAACGAAAATCCTTTCTCCTGTGGCGCAAACACACACATACACGCGGGTGTGTATCATTTAGCATATGATTTGCGTGCCGCGCCAACTTGAAAGTGTAAGCTAAACAAAACGGCAAAATAACAAAACGAGAGAAAACACACAGTGCACGGGAAAGCACGGAAAAATGTGAACCATTAAAACACGGCACGGAGGGAAACGCATGTGAGTGTGCACGTTTTTTGTTTTTGGGTTCCCACCGTTGTTGATCCTTTCGTTGCGCCACATTTTGTTTACGTTTGCAATAAAAATGCTAACTTCATTCATGCCCATGCTAGCGGGCTGATTTGGGGATGAAGTTTTGCGCGCGTTGCGGCCTCCATCGTGAGCCTGATGGAGATGTGAGCACGCGAGACTCATAAATTAGAACATCAACCACCACCCGTTTATTAGGTACGCTGTGACGGTTTTCATTTGGTTCTCATGATTTCGTGTGCTCGGCACAGTCTCCGAGTATTCCGTAATGAAATGAATCAACAAGAAATTTTTAAAAATCTTAATGGCCAACGAGGTTTGTTGTTTGCAGCAATTACGATATTAATCATATCTTTTTTCCATTTCAGACATTACGAATTGATACAAAACCTTTTTTATTTTTTAAATAAAATCATTTTTTTAATACAGTTAATAAATAAAAGTTTTAAAATTATTATTTTAATTTGTATAAGCTAAATCAATTATTTAAAGAATTGGATCAAAAACAGCTCATATAAAATTAAAATCAATAAGAACAGTTTAATGATATAGCTTTCCACCTTTAAGAATCGTTACTACGAAAAATTTAAATAAAATCTTTAAAAATAATTCTTAATCACATGAATAAATCCAAATCAAATCACCTTTCTTGAAACACATTTTCTTGAAAATTAGGCTACACATATTTTGTAATAGCTTCACATTATAACACTCAAGCGTTTGGCGTACGGTAAGAGTCAAGTGCTTGTAGATGCAATTCGTATCACTAACCTTATCCAACTCTCCACCATCGATCATTTCGTTTGCTCAAGGTCAAACTAAGATTCGTATAAGAAAACATCTCCACAAACCAAAGCCCTCGAACGAAACCCAAAAAAAAAGAAACACATGCGATTGCAAGGAAGCGGACGAGCGGAACTTGGCACGAAACAGTTTGCTGGCAGTTCGCTGAAACAATAAGCCAGACAAATTGCAGACACGCCAGCCGAGTGCCCGAGGGGAATGCACAAAATGCATTTCGTAAATAATCCCTCCTCCCACAACGGAGACGAAGCAAGCCGCGTGTGGCGAAAGTTTTCTCAGTGCGCGGCCCAGAATTGGAAACGATGATTTGTCTCGACGACGAAACGTCTCGATTTTTCATCCCCCGTCCGTCGTCCTACCGAGCAGCGATGGCGAAGGTTTCCTTTAGCCCTGGTTTCATCTGGAACATGTTCGTTCGTGCTGGCGCTGGTTTGATCCAGGTCCATCCAGTCAGTTCTGTAACGAAACGTTCTGTTCGCTCGCTTGTGTGCTTTCGGCGGTTCCAGAGCAACCCATTTCTGCAACTGGTTGTATTATGCATGAATAGTAAGTGACAGCAGTTGCCGCAAGTGTGATGCTTCGCTATCGATCCGTGCGGCTCCGAGCAGCTTGCTGGTGGACTGGGAGTTGAACTGAACGGTGGAATGCGAGAGCTCAGCAGGCTGACGAAAATAAACGAATGTTGTAGTGTATTTCGAGCGAACAAAATGAATAAAAACCAAATCAAGAGTCGCTCGAGCTAGTATGCTCTGGTATCGTTTTGGATCTTCGTGTACCTGGAACTATGGTATTAGTGAGAGCAGCTTTAGCTACCAGGATGAGGCAAAGGGACTAGGTCACCATGTGTATGCATAAAACTACAATTGAAGAACGTTGTCAGCATTGTCAGTCAATTCATGTTTTGTTTTTCTCCATATCAAGCAACAAAAAAGATGTCGAAGAAAATATTGATATTTACTGTATATCCTGAGACTCTTTTTGCCGAAAAATGATGATTGAAAACTTTTCTGTCATTCGTTTCCTTTTTTTGACGACTTCCCTAGTAATATTGATTTTTTCAGGTTGATCCGAATCTCACGTACACTTTTTATTGTATAAAGCGAGTTTATAAATGACTGTAATGAGAATATGTTAGGAATGCACAAATGAAAAAGGAAAAAAGTAAAAAGACATGAAACAGCATGTTTAGAAATAAAAAACAAGAAATTTATAAACAAAATAGCATAACCGCAATGGTTACGATAAAATCTATTTTGTAATTTATGAAATGTTGCTTCTATCTTGTTCAGGTTTTAAAACCTAGAAAATGCAAGCATCAGCCTGGGCTAAATGCAAATTTTGGGTTACCCTATTTTTCACTATTGTCTCCTATCCGAGCGTGAATAATCAATCTAAATAATTACACAAAACTTCAAGTATTTTGCTTTTTTTTGTAAATGCAGACATACTGGTCGGAAAACGCTTCTATGCAAAATGAATGATCTCTTGTTATTCATGCAACTTCCCCAACGCCCAACGTTCCGGGCGCGCTTCATTAGTTGCAGCTCTCGGTGAAGTAATTGTTACAAATTGTAGCCGGCATCGTTTGCATCAATTTTGCTGAGTGCAATCCTTTTAAACTCTTTCACAAGAGCTTCCCGTTCCTGCTCCCGTGGCCGCCAGCAGCCCACCAAAGGCCCAATAAAAACGGATTATCTCACTCAACCCGGTCACTATGCTTCGGTTGGAAGCATCAAAGTGCAAGGTCAGAAAAGAAAACGATCTCGAACTTCGGATTTCGCCCGCTGCCACACTGCCGACCGCAAACAACCCTCACACCGAGCGAAAGGATGTGGCACGGGAACACACGGAATTTCATTATCATTTATGCAAATGAGAGAAGCGGTTGGTCGGCGAGAAATTTCCGTGCCGCATAAATTAGGGATCAATTTCGATTATTCCCATTAGCACACGGCGGCATCACCGCTCTGGATTGTTGTGGGAATGTTTTCAGCATTTTATTGCTCTCCTTCGGCTTTGTGCTTATTTTTCCCCCACTGACCGGGGTCGTTCCCGTTCCAGCCGCGAAGGTATCGATCGAACAAGCAGGTTGGAAACAAAACAAAAAGAAAAGCTTGAAAAGGCTTTTGGTGACTTAACGCCAGCTCGGTTGGTCGGGATTTGGCCCTGGCGGCTGGCTAACTATTCGCTCGGTTTTCTCAATATGCCCGGCAGGGCGTACGAAGTTAATTATCGCACCTGGTCCGGAATCGCGTGGGGCATTTGGCAGGGATGGGAAGGGAGTCGATGGCTTGAGATTCATCTCTCGGTGGGGATGGTGTTATAAATCAACCAAGCTAATTGAATAATGGATGCCATGTTGAGAGAAGCTGTAGGGGATCTTACAAAGCATAGTGCTTGTCAGATAAAAATGGTCACAATATCTTCCTATCGGAGATTTTATCCGAAACTTGTTGAAAACGTTCGGATTTACATCTATTTTGGATTAGAAAAAGCGTATGTTTATTGCTTTGCCTTTATGTTACGTCCCCTAAGCAGCCAGACGCTAATCAGGAGAAACGACTTCCCCTCATATGCCAACGTGCTTCCTTAGCACTGGCGATGGCCGGATACTTAATGAGATTCGGTAATGGATATTAACGAGTGCGTCCAGGAGGTCCTGCGTACGCTCGCGGCAAGGTGTGTCTTTTCTGGCCCCACGGTCTGATGCGGCTGATGAGGTCGAGCTTACGCATTAACGATAAATTCGCGACTCCAGGTACGTCAGTCTGACTGATCAGAACATTAAGCCAAGGGCAGTAAGTTTGGAGCCGGTGGAGCCGGTCAGCTAGATGCACGTAGCTGGAACCGTATCGATTCGGAAGTTCGGCAGCAAAATCTAGGCCACTGCTAGGTCAGGCGTGATAATGGTAACACCCATTAACCCATCACCCTGTCCGAAAATGGATCGACTTTTGTTGCACAGTCATTTCGCTTTAGCACTTCGACGGTGTTGCGTGGCAGCGACACGTGGCTTTCGTTGGCGAATGCACATACACACACACACACACACACACACGTGCACACATTCGGAGGAAATTATGTCAATTTCCGTTGCAATAATTGAAACATGAATATTTCACGCAGTGGGCCATCGCTAAGCTGGGCAGATTTTTTTGCGCGGGCGTGCGTTAAATTTTCCACCATGGCGTTTGTTTATTCCTATGAATGTTGATAATTTATTCAATACGCATTCCTAGTCGTGAGGGTTCTAGTCAAGCCTGAAACAGTGCGTACATGGCAGCTGTTTATTTTAAAGTGACTGTTTTCCGGTTTATTGGGAATATGATTTTGTTAAAATTTTTAAAATATTGAACATTAAGCTAGCTGTTCAAAATGTTTGGAATGTGGCTTTAATATGTTATATTTGTGCTGTGTTTTATTTTTAAATATTTTGTTCATTTTCTACCACCGTTTGCTTCTACCACAATTTGTGAATTTGATAACACAACTATTTGCCCTGCTTTTTCAAATTTTAAAAATCATTTTGGACATTTTGCACGATTAAAAAATCACTCATTTTACAGGATGAAATAGAAAAAACAATATTTTAAACATAATTTGCGGCACGAAAGGAAAAATACTATTTTTTCCTTTAAAAACAAAACTAACAGCCAATAAAAAAGTCTCATTTAAGAAACGCACTCCTTCCTTTTAAAAACTCATGTTGTGAACTATATAGAAACACATTTTAATTATTGTCACTTACCTTTTTTGTTGAATTTCCCAGAAAAGTTTGGTTTTAGCCACATAAGATTTATCAGGATATATCCTACCAATAAGGTGTCGGTGGATTCTTCAACCAAGCCCCCCAAAACCGCAACCTCGAACCTGTTGAAGCACTGCAATCTCATGACCCAGCGCCATTTTGTATGACCCCATTTCATCTTCGCCGAAACCTCGGCACTGCAGAGCTGTTTATTTCTTTTCATATACTATTCCATTTTCCCCAATCTCTCTCTGTCTCTCCACCCCCACCCCAGGGGAGCGATCCAGAAGCCAATCCATTACGCGTGGCAAATCATTTCACGAGCCCCGGAAGCGGAGAAACTGTTGCGATGCGCGAAATCAATGCCCGCGGCCATCTCCACCACGACAGGCACGGAATGCAGCTCGGCTGGGAGAGGGAGAGGGAGAGCGATAACGAGAAGATTCAACAGCTCCGAGCGAAAGCGGAAAACCAACGACCTTCGGTGGGGTACACGAAATTTCGAAAGCTTTTCGCTTGAAGTGCCCTCCTCTTCATCCCCTTTGGGGTAGGTGGTTCATCATAAAATTTAAATAAATACATGATGTTTCGCTAGCAGCGCCCTCCGTTCCGGTTAATAAGATTTATTAGCATGCAGTAAAGCTTAGGCGAAGCGTGGCCGAAATCCTAATCAAACGAATGTAGCTTACTCGCGAAATGCGGTTGTCAAAAATAAACAACCGATTTTGAAATGGAATAATAAATACCCCGATTGCTGGGAAAGAAACCAGCCCATTATTTGATCATCCACATCGAGCACCGTTTGATGCTCGTTCCGGGGACTTCTGACAAAGTCACATGTTGGGATGGATGCTTCACATGTTGTTCTGCATTAGACGGAAATCTAAAAAGGTAGCCCACACACTCACCGGAACAATCGTTCCCGTTGTTCGAAATTCCAATGAACGAGAGCATTGCGGCCTCTTAGAAAGAACCATAAATAATAGAAACTGATTGGCTCCGTGGAAGAGAACAGGGGGAGCGCTAGGGAGACGAAGGGAAAAGTTTCTTTCCGCCTTCCCTCGCTTTCCCCGCGAGAAATAAAAGGTTATTTCCGGTAACGAGCCTGAAGCGGATGTCGCTTCCACCGTACCGCTTTGATTGGATCAATCATTCGAAAACCAATTTCTTCTTCCTATCCTTCGTCCATCCAAAGCTTTTTCGGTTTCTTTTTCTTTTCCTTCCCTTTTGGAGCGTAATGTGAGCATTTTGTTTCCAGCTTCATGTTACGAACGCAAAATATGTTTGAATATTTGAAGCGTAATCAAAATTCGGTATTCTTTGAAACATTCCGTCAAGTGACACGGCTTTCCACGAAGTGCAGCGATTTTTTTTTTGCGTCATCCGATTTGAATATTTTTGTTTTTGAAAGGTTTTTTTTTAAGCAGAACTCCACAAGCAATCGCCTCGCGAGCGGTGTAAATTTCGTTTCGTCTTATTACAATCAATTTGACGGCTGATGCAACGAGCAAGATGTAACATTTCGATGCGCAAAACGTCCCGGGAGGCATTCCAATTGGCGCTGAATCTTTTTAGTCACGCTGACAGACGCAGCAGCACCGGCGAGTCACTCGAACACGAAGCTCATCTCGTTCTTTTTATTTCAAAACAACTCGCCTTAGCGAAAGATTTACTGCCCCACTCGTGCGAACTCTCATCGAGCCACAGAGGATCGATTTTCGGTGGCTGCTCCCAGAAGACTTCCGACTCGGGTTTCCACGTAAAGCCACGCCACGGCTCTCTGCAGTGGCACTGGTCTCCGTTTCACGCGAATCACGCTCCCCGTCAGCTTGTTTGTACTTTTCCGTGGAAAAAGTAGTCGCCATTTTAGGGAGGATGGCGTTAAAAGGCAGCTTCAAAACGGTAACGAATTAACAACTTGCTCCAATGCGCCATTTTTTGATGCGGAGAGTGTTTGGCCAAACCGACCAAAGCGCGTCAGTAAATAATGCTCCACAGTGCTGCTTCTGTGTCGCGATACCGAACAGAAGGTCCATCTTCTGGCCTGGTGCTTGTGGTGGACAGCTTCCGCAGCCTCAACTCACCCGCAGTACACCTCCTCGAAACGCACGCCTGCTCTCATCATCACGTCCAATCATTTCGTCGACAAATATCACCATTTGCCACAAAGGAAAACGACTTACCCCATTGCTCCTTTCACCCATGGTCTTCCAAAATGCACGAAAAAAAAGTCTGCAGCTGCAAGTGTTGTGGTTTCATTTTTATGGCCGAACACTTGCAACCACTTTACAGCGAGCAAGCCATTGACGTTCGTGTTGGAAACGTTGGAACCATTCGACCCTTTTTGCCGCCACCGAGTTCAACTGTTCAGCGTGTTTGTTGCGTTGCGTTGGCTAGGCGAATCGACGCTCGTCGGTTGGCTTAAACTATTTACCCGTCCATATTATCGGGTCTTGGTTCATAAATTGCGAGCGACGACGGTTCGAGCGTTTTTTTCGCTTTTTGTAGTGAGGAATTTAGGTGGCTTTTATGGCCATCCAATTGTGGGCATCATTTATTGAGCAGCTTTTTATTGATCAAAGCGCTGCTGGGGGAGCTGGGGCTGGGGAAACGTTTGCTATTTGGAAAGTTTAAGCAGATGGTTGGTTTTGTTTGCTGATGGCGTCGTCGATACGGGTGTCTCCGACACTCAACAAGTGCATCGGCACTCAACAATGTCTTGCGGGGTCGTAAAATCCTGCATTCCAGTAGAGTTTTTAAATTGTGTATCGATTGAAGAGTTACAAGTGTAATTTATCAAATTTGAGGGTTATTTTATACCTTAATATTTTTTCTTAGTGAGGCACGTTAAAAAAAAATAAAAGTGAGTAAGTAGATTACACGATCGTGGGTTTCGGTATTATAACTCGAGCAAAATAGCATTTGGTCTGAATTTACAGTTCAATCAAGCCAATTCGGATTCGATTCCCAAAAACCCATGTGAAACCAAAATGAAAAACCAAAAACGGATTCTTATCCTCAGACTATTTTGACTGTACATGAAATTCGTTTAATGAAAACGAACACTCTATGAAAAATAAAAAAAAAATCATTTAACAACAGATAATTTTTAAAGATTAACCTTGCACACCGATTTACATACAAAAAGGAAAAAATGTTGTAAAACCAATTTTTCAATATCAACGTTCTATGCTGTTTATTTGTAATTTGTTCGTTTAGAAGATTGAGAAATACTTATTTGACAATTTTTTTAAATTATCAGAAATAGGTGTCAGGTGATAGGAGAAAGAAGAAATAGCCATTTGAGTTATGTTTAAAAGAAGCCTTCTTGTTAATAAAGAATAAAGAAAGAAACAATTATTTACGATTTGAATTTGTTTTACAAAGGGTTCCAATCAAAATATTACCACGTTACGATGTTTCGATCAAAATATCGAATTTGATCAATCAGATCTTGAGTCAATTCCTGATCCCAAGCTGACAAATCCTCGCCACTCCACGATCCTTTTTTGAGACTTCGAAAAAAGAAAGACATCGAAAGCAACGCCTCCAGCTGGAGAACAATAAAGCGGAATGAGCGAGTGAGGGAACTTATGAAAGCTCGCACACCACAAATGACCAAAAGCGGTACCGAACGCTGTGTTCTAAATCGCTTCGGCACCAACCACACGCCAGCAATCGCGCCATTAGTGCAAATCCCGAACGGCCGTTATCGACGGTCATATTATGAAAGTGATACGGCTCGTCCTGGTGGTTTTTTTATGTCTTTTCCACATTCCTTCACCCACATCGCTTCGCCAACGATCCTACGTAACCCTAGTGGCCCCGATATCTGCCCCGGCCCGAGGCTCTTGACACGTCCAGGTGGGTTCGTTAGGCAAAACCGGCTCGAGTGTACTTTTGTTAGCCTCAACAAGCCGCCAACCGGTCGAGTAGACGGTACGGGCCCCTCGTCGAGGGCTGGAAGCGAGCGGTGTAGGGGGGAAGCACTTAAGCTTAGGCTACTTTTGCCCCGTCCCCACCACCACCACCACCGCTTCCATCCAAAACAATAACAGCCAGACGCGTTCACACGACGCGTTCGAGATGTTGTTGTAACGGCCGCCGGCCCGCACGTCCCGCACGATGAATCACGAAATCGCGCCCCGTTTTTACCTTTTGTTTTAAGGGCTTTTCTCTTATGTGACACGGATGCGCCATCCAGTCCTTTTTTTCGCTCTTCGTTTCATTTTCTTACACACACACACACCCGCATTTACGTCTCGTACAACAGCGGCAGATTGGAACCACTCGCCTCGAGTTGGACGAGCGAAACGGGACGAAAAGCAAAAGGCAGCAAAACTGTGCTTCCGTCCGTCTGGGGCGGGAGTTTCGGGTGCAACCCGCGACCACCTCCGTGACGACAAAAATCGTTAAAAGTGTACAACAAAACAAAAAAGCGAAGGCATCACGGCCACATTCCACGGGGCCGCGCTGTTTACTGGGAAGGATAATACCCCGCCACCAGCACCAGCTGATTGTGAAAATTTTCCAGCAGTTGGTGTTCCCTTTTTTTGTTTGATTCTGTTATTGTTCCGGCATTCTTTCGGTCTCGGGAAGCTCTTTTCACTTTCGCAGCTGGAGTTTCTGTGAGAGTGTTTTTTTTTTGTTGTCCGCATGTTCTGCTGTCAAATTATGCAGGCGGTTGCCATTCGTCTAGTAGGCCCGGACGGGGTTTGGTGAATCGTTTATGGTAAAACCTTATTATCCCTTTGACGAAGTGATGAAGAGTCGGGGTATTTTTCTGGCTGTGAGCCGTTGAGAATTCTTTCGCTAGTGCGAACGCGATAAGAGGTTGGGATTTCTGAATGAAAATTAAGCGCTCCTTCCCCGCCCTATGGGAAGTGCTTTTTTCTCTCCCTCACTGCGTGTAATGCTTTGCGGACGTCCGGAATGTCCTTTCGCTATTAATAATGCAGAGAGTGAACCGGTTACTTCGTATCTTTAACGCTCCATTAAACCCCGGCAAAGGTCGGGGTGGGAGGGTTCAAATCTCCCGGCACCCACCCACTACCGAGTGTAGACCATTTCCGTGTCCTTTTTGGGGCATCGAACGAAGGAGAAGTGCTCCGTAACGAGAAGCCTCCCCGACCAGCATCCAGCTCGACAGGAGACGATGGCATCGGTCGACACCGGTTTTCGTAATGAACCAATTAGGGAAGGACGTAAAACTGCGCGCGAGAAGGAGCGAATGAGAAAGAGAGAGGGGGCAGGCGGATCACAATATTTCGCTTTCACAGGCACCCGGGGTGGGGGTGGATGCGGTGCACCGAAGGACACCGAGGACATCGAGTGAAACAAAGGAACGATAGGCTTGTGTTAACACACCCACACCGCCACGGCACACGGGACATAAAAGTCGCTCCGGAGAGCTTTTTAATTAAAAAAGGCCATAGATATCCCGGTGTCCTCCGTCGGCGGGCGGTCGGTCGGTCGGTCGGTCGGTCGGTCGCTTTTACACCTTTCGCTCCGTCACCCGGTGAGATCCCGTTGCCCTTTGCGTTTTCGGGCGAGCGCAGGGAAATCAATGTCGCGATACGATGCGAACCGATGGTGCTCGGCCCGTGGCGCTGAAAGGTGATGAAATCACCTGAAGCCCAGCGGTTCCAGCTGCGGGCTTCCTCTCACCCGCACCGCACTGATCGATTGCTCATTAATTGGGCGTCTAGCGAAGGAGTGTGGGAAGGAATCTATATCACGCGCAGGATCAGGGCGCATGCTAATCAAATGCTAATGAATTTATAACGAACGCTACACACGGTCGGTTGTCGTCACACGGTATTTGCTTTAATAATTCAAACGATAGCACCGAACGTAACGTACCGTGGGTGTTGGGAGGAAAAGGATGGCACAAACTTTGGCCAGACGAGTCACTTTTATGCAGCCGATGCGTGTTGATGGGTTGTAAAGTTTAATCGAGCGTGTTCGTGTTCGGGTGGTCCGTTTTATTGGGTTGACCAATGTCGATATCTCCTAGCTTGCTTATGTGAGGCCCTTGTGGGAAACTGCTGAGAAGAAGGTTGAAAACCATCATAGAAAGTGTAACCAAATTTGTCACAAAATTATTATTGGTTCAAGTGTGAGCGGTTGATTTTCATGCCATTTTAATTAGTGCAAGTATCTCGTATGGCATTTGTTTGGAAGATCAAATCGACATCTCAGAAGGTTATTTATTACATTTTAATATCATTTGCATATTGACATACAATAATTGACCTTCTGAGAACCTTCTGAATATGAACCGTTTCATCAGAGTTTATTCAAAACGGTGACACGAGGGCTTGAAGGAATGTTCTTATTTTCACTCAGTTTCGAACTTAGCTCAAAACAGTAGCAAATATAAACACTTGATGTTCATGTTGAAAAAAAAAGAAAATCACCCTAGACACAAACCATTAAGTATCAAAAATATATCGGCAAGAAATCAGCTTTACTTTTGCTATGATAATTTATTTGAAGGCAGTTTTTGTTCGATGCAAAAAGTATTTAAGTAAGTATTTAAGTAGATCGTTCATTATAATTCATTATAATATTTAAAAAAACAAAAACAATTATCTTTCAAATCATCTATTGTCATCAAATCTACCATGCAAATTCCACGCAAACTTAAAATCACAATACGTAATCGTTTGTGTAAAGGCTTTCAGTTCAGTAATCTTTAAAAAGCTTCTTATAGAAACGAGAAAAAAAAAATCACACTTCCCAAATGTTTGACAGCCACCGTCGGTAAACGTGTTCGATGGAACACCTCCGGAATTTCCTAATCAATAGCACTACCAATGCCGACTTTTCTCACCACCCCATCACCCCGCACCGATAATGAATAATAAAAGTGAAGCCAGTTAGCTATTCACTGAATTCATTATTGACTGCCCGTGTCACTTGCCACCCTCACCTCCAAACCACACGCGCCCATTATCGGCAGGACATTCTTACACCCGGCCCTTTTCGGTGTGTCGTTCGCCTTCGCTTGCTCTTGGCCTTTCAACCTTCGAGCGAATAAGCAGAGAAATAGAAACGCTTTATCGCGCTGGTGAAGCTCGGTGCTTGGAGCACACATCCACATTCTTTCACACACTTTTTCCTACCGCAAAACGGTCGCCCTTGCTTGGCCTGAGAGGCATGCAATCGTCACTTTCTACGGAATGACATTAGAATTCAATACAACCGCCACCAATCGATTGGAGCGTGCGGTCAGGTCAGGCGTGTGTGGTGGGTGAGTTCGGTGTGACCCGAAAAACCCGAGGACGAAGACAAAAAGTTGTGCCCCAAGGAAGACAACTCGTTCCTGCGTTCACGCGACGCCTTCGGGGAGCAGGCTTCCACTTGGTGGATGCTTTCGATTCGATTATGCTGCGCGGTAAATAAAATATTTGCCATCACATTACTTCGCAGCATACACACACACGCACACACAAGCTCTCGACTTGCTTTCGTGCATTCATTAAGCGTACGGCACATTTATCCTTTCCTCGAGCCTGGTAGCTCGAAAACCCACGTTAAAGCACTCGCCGCCGCAGCTCGTGGAGGTTCGCATTATTTACTCCGTTTTTTTTTTGCTTCGCCTTCGCGCCGACTGTTGCTTCAAGGCCCTGGCACGGTGGACGGTGCGGTCTAAGCTTCCTTCCTGGAAAATGGCAGGTTCAGCACGCGGCGGTACTTCCGACCGTCTTTTGCGGAAACAGAAGTGTTCGGATTCGGTCGCAAAAATCGATAGAATTAACATTTTTCGACGATCTGCTTGACGATGGAGACGCATGGTGGTTGTTCCGAAATAAAAGAAAGTTCATGCTTCTGCATGGGGGCGAGTGAGTGTGTATTGAAGCTTATGGATCTTGGTGTGTTCTCTGCAGACTTTTGCTTTAAGCTCGCCCAAACCAGCCACGGAACATACTCACATGCCAACAATTCATCTCCGGGCCTTCCAGAGAAAGCTCGCTCAAACCGATCTCCTTCGGGGAGTTCTTTTCCACGCGGTACCACCGGTTCGAGAGCCGGGAAGAAACACTAGTCAATGCTTCCTAAATACGTGCAGTATGCGAGACTGCGACTGGTTTGTGTGTTTCCGACAGCGAAACTTTCGCCCGCATCCCGACGACGGTTGCGATGAAGGAAACGTACGAAGAAATTACATGCTCTCGGCTGACGGCATCCGGACAAAAGGGTTTTTTGGGATTATAACGGCCAAATGGGCACGGTCGGGTTCGCACAAGATCAAGCTCGTGCATGTGTGCGTGTTTGGAGCTCATCCCCAAGGACGTACAAACATTCACGTTGCGAGACATTCGTGATTTTATGACAGTATTATTTTATGTTGTGTTGGGCAAGTTTTTTTGTTTTCTTTGTTGTTTCCGTTTCGTTTGCCTTCCAACAAACCTTTGCCTGACAACCGAAGTGACACGGTCGTTCGCAATCATTGCCGGGACGGGTTGTAAAATGAAGCAAAATGACGCTCGTCTTTTAGCGCTCCCAATTTGTAGCGGGAAGCTTCCCCGGGCTCCCGGAAGTTCCCTAGGATAAAGCCCCCTGGGAGAAAAGCGAAGGTATGGCTTGAACACCGGGCTGAGTATAAAAGGACCGAGCAGATAAATATAAACAGCCACGCAACGGACGCCAAATCACACACCCCCTGGATTGTTTTGCTACCCTTCCCTCGTGCGTAAGATGAGCCCACCGGAGCAATAAATACTGAAACAACAGGATATCGATTGCCGTTTGATGTCCGAAAGTTCGGTCCCCTGTCCGTGGACCGTCCGTTTACTTTTCGGGTTGAGCAAGCGGCCCAACACCCGGCTGACCGGGTTGAAAAAAAAACGGAGCGTTTCCTTCTGCTGTCTGTTGTTTTTTCCCTCTCTTTGTCTCTCTTTCTCTCGTGTATTTATCGAAAACCCATCCGCCTTCCGCTTCGGTATCGATATCGACATTCATTACGCTGTCTGCCCAACGTGACAGACTTCGGCTTGGTTTGGGGATTTTTGTAGAAGAGCAAAATAAAAACAAGAAAAGAAAACCTTCCCATGGCAAACTCTTGCGCTTCGATGCCCGTGACACCAGGGCAACCTGGGACGGATGGGGAGCCAGGTTGAGAAATCTATTCAAATCGTAATCATTGCATCGCATCGAAGGATGAAAATCAGCGGTTCAATTTCCGAGAAGAAAGCAGGAGAAAATTTAATAAAAAAAATTCCCTCCCTAAAACCCGGTTCCTTATGGACGATTTTTGCCGTTCCGATGGTGTGGCGTTTTCATTCTATTTAATGATTTGAGAGCAAGTCAAAAGCCTTTTACAGGCAAGAGGATGCTTGTGAAGGTCTGTGAAGGTAGAACATTATTTTGAAGGGATCGAAAGCGCCTGAAAATTGTTAAGGAAATGTGTAAAAATGTTCTTCGCAAAATTACTCCGAAAAGGTTCCCCTGATGATTTTGTTAGCCGATTCGAGGTAAAATTTAAAACTGATTTTATTGGTTGACTTACCTTCAATTAAACGATGCGTAACCGACCCGTCACTGCTCTGATGTACTTCCTGGAAGTGGAAAAGAGCTACGCATTAGAAAACTATTTCTATTTCGAAGCTTTGCATCAGCAGGGTGTTGCAAAAGTTTTATGATCCGAAAATTACACACTGGAACATTACAGCGGAAAGAGAGTGGTTGCTGTCTTAGAAGAAGTGAAGAAGTCAGAGAAAAGTGAGGGCAGGATTGGTTTCACACATAACATCGAACTAGTTTTTTTTTTTTTACATAACATTCAGAAAATTGTTAAAGCCAATAAAAGAGCTTTTTCTTTTCCACAGTAAGTAATGCAAATATTTATTATTGCTGAAAAAATGTTTAGCATTAAATGAAAAAATAAACCCACTGCTTTCCACCACCAAAAAAGCATGCCAGCGAAAAGGTTTTCGATTTTGTCGACTCCCTCATACACTCGGTAAAAGAAAAACGCACAACGAATTTTCCTGGAAACACTTGTTTGCACTTCACTCAACATCAAACGGTGCGACCCACGGGTAATGCAATGGGGAGGGGAAAAATGAAGGATAGTAAAGAAAGGTGTCGGTGCGTTTGCGTACGCGACCAAGGGTGGGTGCAAATAAAACATTCAAAACAAAAATGGAGCCGGGACAAATCTGAGCTAGCAGCCCTTTTTTGTGTGCCTGCGTTCGGTTTGGTGCATTAGAATGGCACGAAGGAAGAGAAAAATGGTCACAAAACATCTTAAAAAGAAGGTGTTCCGGCGGTAACACCTTTCGTTAGCGATGCAAATGTTGCCACTACATGCCTGGTTGAAATATTTCACAGAGCGTAGCGTACTCCGTGCTCCGATCTATTTTCTTTATTATTGCTACGGAGCGGTGCTTTTTCCGGCGAGTGAGTTGTGAGTGAGTAATGGTGAGACATGGAACGTGTCGACGAAAGTGACTGATAGGGATAGTGATGCAGAAAAGAGAACGAATAATACACACCAATTCACACACACACACACACACATTTAGCTATACACACATCAGACATAAAAATAGGGAATAGAGACAGAGAGCAGGAGAGGGTTATATTCATCTTTTTGTCAAACACAGAGCGTCAGGATAACACCGAAAGGAGTTGGTATCGTATAAGGACTTACGGCGAGTCTATAGACACTATCGCTCGATGGCACCGTCGGACAGTGCGATACGACACCTGTGAAAAGGAGAGAAGGGTAATTTTGTTACGTTTTTTAACCACGATTGCATTTTTATATCCAATCTGATGCGGATTCCAAATAACACCGCACGATAATTTGTACTGAATCGTTCAAACTGCCGCAGAGGATTCCGAGCGAAACTGTTTTATGTTTGGCCTCATAAGGGTCAGTCAGAGGGTCAGTTTGAATCTAAATGATATTTTATTTCAAAACAGCGCCACCTATAGGTGAAAGTATTCTTCACATGAGATAAAGATTTATTTTCTTCCCCACAGGTGTCGCTAACGGCACAAAGAGGTAAGCTTCTGTTTATCACAACCAGAGGACGCTACCTGATCTAGATTGTGCAGGAATATCGCAAAAACGGAGAGAAATGGATGTTGAGAATATTTTTTTTATTTAACAGCAACACGGCAGCGATTTTTATGAATAAACAAAATTGAGATAAGATTGCAGCTATGAACATTTCCAATGAAACAAAATTTGTGCTAAGAAACATTAACTTTTCGCGGATTTCTAAAATCCATCACAATTCCATTCTTCTTTAAATAATGTTTCAAAGACTTTCCTTAAGCATCCTCCTCAACATCTCATTCACTTTAACTTGACCTTTTAAATATTTGCATTTCAACAAACGTTCTCCATACGCTTCGGTGTATACACAGCACAGCAATGTCATTCAAACGCAAACGATCTCATCTCTTACCTCGTTTACCGAACGCTTTCGGCAGGCAGGCGGCACAACGATTGCACTGGGATATCAAATCCGGTCCAGCCGGAAGGCAAACCACAGTGCCCATGCTGACGTTACCGAATTTCACCCGGGGATGAACCACGTCCTCCTTTTCGTCGCACCCCTACTTCAGCTTCGGTGTTATTACTTTCGAAAGAGAAGTTACTGCACCGGCTCGGGACAATTCAGCCGTTCGGTCAGTTAATCTAATCCATCGGGTACCAACGACTGTCGTTACTGCCTGAAGCAACCAACACCGGTCGGAAACGGCCACACCGGCTGGTCGAAACTTAGCGCTGCATTAATGATCTGCAAAGAAACGAGAAACGAGAAATTTGAAATCTAAATCTGCTGCGGTCCTGTGTTTGTTCTACCATTGATTCCCATCCCCGCAGTAAAGAACGTCACGGGGGTTTGAGAAAGAAGAGGAGTTCAAGTAGTGCACTCTTTACGACCGATGGATGCACTTGTCAAAATAATAAAATCCTCCATCAAACGAGCGTGTCAGCGGCACCAGTAAAGGACACCTGCTAGCGCCGAACACCTAGCCTTGCCCGTTTGCACGGAAATGACTGATGACACTTGTCTGTTCGTCCCTCGTACTGGCTGGTTGTTCCTTGTGAAGGAAAATGATAACGATGATTTGTTCTCGGTGGTTCTCGTGTCACCGACGGCAGGTCTGTCGGCGCCCCGAAAGGAACTATTTTATCATTGAGCTTGTTTTTGTAGGCCCCGTCGACTGGTGAGTGGCTGTCGTGGTCTCTGCACCGGCGGATTGATTGACAAATGTGGCTCGTGGGCTCGTAAGTAAGACTGATGATGAAGGTTGATGGGTGATATTCGAGCGCTCGGTTCGAGTGCAAATGGATGATTTAAATTTTCCAAAAAATTTAATTTATTCTTTTGTCCTTCAATCCAAGTGTTACTCAATTAATTTGTCCAAAACTAAGTTTAAAGTATGGCAAAATAAATTATTTTCCAGGGAAATTCTCTCGAAAATTTAATTTGGTTTAATAGAAGCTTCACGGGAGTAAAAACGTTGGTGTTCTATTACGGAGGGTTTGTGTCCAGGATAAAAAATGTTGGAAGATTGTTTTCAATATGCTTTGCTGTTATAGGGAGCTTAAAAGAAATTAGATTGGTTAGTTTTACAATATCACTAATGAAATAATGGAGAGATTACTGTCATTCAAGGAGAAAACAAAAATATGTTGTGGTAAAAAACAAAAGACAAAACATATCCTATAACCATCATAAAAACGAAATCCGAGAAACATCGAAAATCGAAAAGTCTCTTTCAACCATCATCCATCCGACCCTAAACAAATAGGAGTTGATAGCATTTCAGAGCCAAATTGAAGAGATTTTCTATGTAAGGTAGTACCTCGAGGACAAACAGGATAAGAAAACCGTCCCATATTCGAGACACAACCCGTAGCTAACTAAACAAATGTAACGTCGAGGGTTTTTCGCCGTATTGTTGAATAATTGATCATTTGAATTTCAAATAAATCTAGAATATTCAAATTTTATAAACGCATCTTTTTTATCACAACAAGCAATGCATATATATATACACATAAAATGTTTAACAAAACGCTGTTATTGAAGTAAAACAACATAAAATGCTTAAAAATGCTTAAATGGTGTTTTGTAGTATAGCTATTAAACTAAATTAAATTAATTAAACAAAACCTGTTTCCAGCAGCACACAATGCCTTCGTTAATCCATTTCAAACATCGATCTACAAAACCTAATCCAGAGTAAACAGCTTCACGTTACAATCGTTACATTAAAGACAATTTGCTTCCATCACTCTATGGAGCGATAATCGCACCACCACCCGGGCGGTCCTTCATCTATAATCTAACACACAACACCGCCGAGGTGGAAAATACGGCCCACGGCAAGGAAGGAAAAGATGCTGCCCTTAGGACGCTTAGGAAGAGCGGCACGGGGGTGACTGCAACTCCCAAGGCGATGCAGCATGAAATTGAATTACACGTTGATGAAGCCGTTTATTGAGTTATTATGCTCACTTCCTCACGAAAGCCGAAATGAGGCGGCCCGTTGCGGTTTTACGCCTTTCCTCTGCGGAAAGCAATTCCAATCGATTGATTGGCCTACCGACAGTTAGAATATTTTACTACCCATACAAACACACACAAGCACAGACCTGAGGCGAAGGCTCACATTTCGCCACACATTTGGGATCTTCTGACGGTCGGTGTCTACTTCGACGGAATGAAGCGAGAGGATTGGATTATCTTTCGGAAGTCACAACAAATACCGCACTCGGTCGGTCGGTGCAGCAATTTGGCCTATCAATCCCGTACATGTGCCTTTTTCCTCGCTCTCTTTCTATCTCTCGCACACACTCTCGGATGAAGTTTGTGCAACCGCAAGGACACCGATGTTACATTCCACTCCCAAAGAGCTCAACTTGTAAGGGCAAAGTGGTGTACCAGAGATGTGATGGTTAAAGTTTGAATAATTTATGCAAATAACTCTTGCTAATGGCACGAGACGCTTATCCGCACTCTCCAGGAGTCAGGATGCAGTACGCAGTCCTGATGGCACAGCAAGGCACGGGGAACACTTGACGATGAAGTAATGGCATTATCATCGACCCAAATATCTTTCACCACCATCGTCCGTCAGCGCACAATGGACACCAGCACCTGACCTGATGATGGTCTGATCGAGGACAAAGTTTTACGATACGTAAAGTATCGATTACGCTTAAAGTTGGTCGCGCAAAGATTCGTCGCGCTGGTTGAGAATTGCACGTTTCATCGCGATCGCGTTTGAGCTCTGGGAGTTATTCTGGAAAATTTGGTTCGAAAATCCAATTATCGATCGGTGCGAGCTCGTTAAGCGTTCCGATTCACATTTTTTCACGCCCAAGTTTGTCATCTTTCATGAAGTGTATACACTGCGTTTGCGTTGTTTGCTCTACTCGGGAACTGATTACCAAGTCGAGATAATGTATTCAATGTAACAATATTTCTGGATGATTACAATATTGCTACGGAATGCGTCTTTCAACGCGTAAAGAGTGCGAAAAATGTTGAAGGAAGTCTTTTTTTGCTCATCATTTATCATTATGATTGATATTTATCACCATCGTTGCTGACTATTTTCTGTTGCGATATCTTCTTTGTACTACGCACAGAAAAGAACGAAACAATCATCAAATTTTGCATAGTCATATTATCTGCAATCGATCAGAGAAAACTACTTACTATCACTACAGCTGCATGGAAAAGCTCGGAGCAGCGGCAAATGACAAAAAAGCGTATTAATATTGTTGTGTTGCCATCAACTGATATAAATTTTCAGACTTCAGCTGGCTTAAAGAAAGCAACTTTTTAAGTAAGGTGTGTCCCAAGTATATCATGAAAATAACAAAATAGTATTAAAAATATTCAACGAATTTCACCTAAAATAAAATTAAACAAAGATAAACATAGCTTTCAAAGGTGCAAAAAAATGTACGTTAACATTTTTGTAAACACAGAATAATGTAAACTTGTTGAGCAAAATAATCAAAACACCAAATGCACCAAATCAAAACACCAGCATTCTTGCCTCAAAACATGTCGAAGTTTTGGAATACTCAAGGACACAATATTTAGATGGGTTTGTATTTTAAAACATAAAATATAGCTGTGTACATTCCAAACAAACTCGTTCCATTTTCATTTTCCAGCTAGAAATACCATAATACGCTTTGTTTACTTTTCTAATTAATGTATGTCCTTCCGTAAATACCAGTTACTAAAATCATACTGAAGCTAGCGCAAATACAGCACATATACAAATTAGAGCTGCTGCTCTCCGCTTGCCGTGATTTAGTATTTCACATCGTCCTGATCACATGGTCCTCACTTGTCCTGAGCGCTTACAAAGCAAATGCAAAAAGAAAGCACCATGTTATAACGACAAACGCAAATTAATCCACCAGCACGCAAAAAACATGCGTCAGCTTAGCGGGACACAAACACAAACGAACTTTGTTGCGTATAAAATTTCGATTAATTTACAGCCTGCACGTTTATTCACGTGTGTCCGTTTAATTTTCCACATGTGCAACGTAAAGTGGAGAATTAAAAGATAAATAGTTTCCAATCTGCGCTGGGTGTGGAGGTGAGGTTTGAAGCTGATGAAGCACACCCGGGGAGTCACCCGTTTTCCCTCCCGTCCTCTCAGGTGACACACGCGATACACGCGAGATGTGGACTCGCCCTAATCATAACACCATTAAATAATTCGTTCAATTTCACTGGCCTGGCTGGCTGGTTGGCAGCCGGGAAAGCGGAGGGAATTCAATTTCCCGTGCGGCGTCAAATTGAGTGCCAGCAGTTTGGACCTGCTCGAAGCGAGTGCACGCTTTCGTAAGCGTTGATTGTCGAAATATAGTTCAAAACGACAGCCTGCAACTCGCCACAGCTGCAGTCGCGGTTCGCCTACAGTCTCGGGGAAAAATCAATGCTCGATTCATTTCCCCTCGGCCGGTCGGTAGCAGAGCCCGAAAGCGTCACGATCCGCGATATGATTTACGAGCCGCCCGAGCACTTAACAAATCGACGGCCACAGCTTTCTGTGAAAGCGTTGCTCTCCCCGTTGCTTTCTGCATTAATCGATTCCAAGTGCTGATGTTGGTGGTGGTGGTGGTGGACGCTATGCAAAACCTCACCGGACACCTGGCCTGCTATGATTGTGATGCAAACTGAATGAACCTTTCGATCGATCGGTGGGACGGAGATCGATCACTTGCAATTGACCCCCGGTCGGGGGTATGCAACGAATGCTGCAACAAAATGCCATTAAATGAGCTATTTGTACGAGCTTGTGCGTACCGTTGCGTAGTGTGGGTTTTTGGAGCAATTTTGCACACACATCGGTGTCGCGTTGGGGTATTGTGAGAGTGACCCAGGAATGGTCAGAATTACTGTGCAATTGTCTGCTGCAACGGTGTGACAGGTATTGATGATCGAATTCAATTGACCATTGAAGGGTAAATCGACATGCGTGCAATAACTGTTACGTTGATGGGTGATTCCATATCCTTTGCGCTGCGTTACAGAAATAAACCAACCTAAGGTTTAAGTATACATTCAAATATATTCAAAATCCACGCAGGCGGTAGTAGAAATTGTCAATATGTCTAAACTGGTGTAAGTTATACCGTCTGGAAAGAAATAGCGCCACGAGCGCAGATCGAAGCGATTTATGTAGTCTACGGTTATTACGATGGGCTTTAGGGAAGAATTTTCTAATTTTGATACTGTGGTTAACGATTTTTTTCTGAAGATCCTAAAAATGTTCAAATTCTAATATGATTTATTAATCATTAATTGTATATTTATGTATCTCATGATTGAACACTCTACAATTTTCACTCACCATGTTCTCCAACAAAGGTTGTTTTATTTTTACAACAAATTTTGAAACTTATGATTCATATATTAATTTTTTTTATCATTATCAAATTATAAAATGTATCGCACATGGATCTGAAAATTTGAAACAAAAATGGAATGGATGAAAAAAATCCTTTATGTTGGCTAAATAAACGGAAATTGGTTAAAATGAAACGAGTGTTTAAGCAATTGAGTTAAAATAAATCAACTTTTTTTGTTTTGTTGCAAATAAAGCTATAAAAAGTATTATTTCTGCTAAATTAAACTTCATAATTAAGTCCCTTTTTCAAAAGTTTTCAAAAAATAGCCAAACAAGCCAACAAAATCTAAAAGATAGATATTGATCACGAGTTTGGTAATGTCTAATGTCGCATTGAAATACTACAAGATCGTGATAGTGATCTGTCATCAAAAGCTGATAAACAAATTATCTTCCTTTTCCCCATTCAAATGACTATGTTGCTCCCATACAACCTCAACCCAGCCCTTCTAGATGAAACAAAAACCAACTCCAAAAATATGTTCCCAATCAACATCATTACATAAAGATGCTCCAGATTTCATTTGAGTTACCCCCGGAGCCACGAAAGGTCCATGTCCGGGTCGGGGAACCGGATCGGTTGGATAATTTGTTCACGATCGGGCCGGCCACCATCCATGGGCAGCATCCGTAACCTGATTTACCATCTCGTCCACTCGCGCGAGAAAGGTCACGCACGCCTCGCTGGATCAAAATTGGAGCAAGGTCGCGCGGAACACTGGCGGACGGCATTGTGCATCGCCACGGAAACGAAAAGCTGGAACCGTTTAGTCCGGGAGCGGCCTGAAGCGTTACTTTATCAAATTATGCCCCCAGACGCTGCGCCTTTTGGGAATGGGCGAGGATAAAGGAACTCGCTACCAATCGTCTTTCTTCGCTGGAGATTATCGGACGCCGGACGGAAGCGAAGAGGGAAAGGAGAATCGTTTACCTTACCACCACCACCACCACCAGCGGCGCGCAGGTGCGAAGCAATCCTGGAAGCGAACAATGAGCGCTAATAAATTATGTCAACGTTTTCAAGTATTCAATTATGCTGTCTGCTTGCGCCGGTTTCTCGTTTTGCCATATTTCGCATCCCTTGCCTGCGACGCACACCCTGCAAAAACGTAACCTCCGGCCCCGGGCGAGCAGCCCGATGTTTACGGCCCTTGTTGTTCTTCTCTCACTGAAACGGTTTCACTTTCACGTGTACGCGTGCAGGTCGGTTTTGTTTTCGTTCCTCGCAATTTTGTTGCTCCATTTTTCTTACCTCCGTTTTTGTGCTGCTTTATGCAACGCAAAACCCGGTTCCACTCTTCTTCCGTTTCCTTTCCCCCGTGGTTTTCCCGTTTTGCCAACGCCAACAGGCCATAAATTAATCGAGCTTTAATCATCTCACTCCATCGAGCCCTTTCGCCCGGCGCCCAGGTGTTGGTAATACGCGTGTAAGCTGCTGCATCGAACACGACCGCTCGGCTCATACCGGACCCATGACGCACCACCCGATAAGGGGAATCAATCGGTGGCCAACTTAAAGGAGCTGAACCCTGAAATAAGCCGTACGTTGGCGTGATGCGTGGATCTGCGTGTGGAGCGCAAAAAATAACTCACCAACCAGTGAAACAAAAACAACTCCAGCTTGCGAGCGGGGGATGATTTATTACGACCGTCAACTGGTGTGCGTGCAGGTGAGCAATATTGTTCCGTTGCGTTTCCATGGCGACGGTTTTTATTTATGTCCGGTGAGATGTTTATGTGGTTTGAAAGAATCTCGGGAAACACTTGAAAGGATTGTGAAAATTATATCGCAATGATACGCGCGAGTTCGAAAGGCTTTCAGGGCGAAATGTTTCTATATTTCAATATCATAATCTTTCTTCAATTATGATTTAAATGATGTTATATAGCGTTCTCTTGTTTTGCTTTTCATTTTACTTTTAAACAATCCTACTAAGCAGAAACACAAACCATTCACACATTGGAAACTATAAACTATAAACAATGAATGAAATTCTCCATCACGTACGCTAGCAAACTCGCCCACCCGCTACAGGGCGACTTTTCCCAATCAAACATCCAATTGTCACCACGAAGAGAGGTCAAACGAGCAGTAGGATGGTGTGGAAAATGCATCGACCACCATGCAAGCGGGAAAAGTTACCCCACACAACGTGACCGGAAAAAGGGACGCTGCAAGATAAATGAACCCAGTGTGTGTGTGTTTTCTGCAATCGGACAGAAACAACAAATATCGTCACACGTGCGATGCGGACAATGTGCTGCATCAACGCGCTCCAGGAGGAGTTTTGTTTTGTGGTTTGTTTTTTCCGAACTCTCATCACATCTCATCAAGCCGGCACTGTAGACCGGAAACTCTGCCAAGCTTAACTTTCGATTATAAGTTTTTTTTCCCACCAACGCACAACGGTCATGCTTAATGGTTGCTGTGGTTGTACTGAACATGCTCGAACACGCTCTAGCCACGATGACCGCCAGACCACGATGGGACCGGACATCGGACACAGGACGGTGTGAATGAAATTATAAGAAAAAAATTTACAACTTACTGCTGCTCACCATTCGTACCGTCAAAGTATCGCCGCACTGGGTGAACCGCAAAATCACACCACAAATCGTTATTTATGTGAGGGAAATGGGAATCGGTACGAGACGAATGGCTGATTGTGGTATTCGCGATGAATATGATGACACGAGCGTGTTGAAACGCAGACAACAAGCTCGACAACAAAACCACACGTGTTGGTTCGTTTAATTGACGACAGCTGTAATAAAGTGCTAGCAGTGAAATTATTAGCATATTATTTACATGTCCGCTCAACAGGTCGTTTTATACTTCTGTGATATAAATTAACATATATTTACTCTACTTTTTTAGAAATGTTTGTAAAACTTTAGAAGTAACTTAAATTATAAGAATCAAGAAAACGAAATGTTATGTTTTAAATAATTTCTTTAATATTTATGAAGTTTATGTTTGATAGAACATAGACACAAATTAATAATTATTGTATATGAAAAAAATATTTTATAAAATAGTATAATTTAATCAAAAAGTTAAAGAAAAGCGAGAAATCATAAAAAATACATAATATCGTGTATCGAAAAAAACTAACAACGATACACTGACATCCATTCTCATACAAATATTTGCTTTTAATCTCATTTGATCAAATATATGTAGGCAGGAAATATCTTAACTCTGATCAGATTGATGCGTAAGAAACACGTCATTAAAAATCTCATAAATCTTCGAAGGAACTCCACACAACGTTTGATGCCGCCTCCGATCGTGGCGGTTTTTATTTGACATTATTTGGTTTTGGTTTGATTTCGCTTGGTGATATTCTGTACGCTTCAGAAACCATTTGCGTAGCGTCCTGTTCCCATGAATCCTACGCCCACCATTCGCAGAACCGTTCAATTACTTTGATCCTACGCCCGTCGAGAGCGAAAAAAAAAGTAAAACGCGGATGTGATTGCAGACGAAGACAAACAATGGTTAAACCGTAATCACCCATCCCGCGGGATCGCGTGTCATGAAGTGCGCGAGCAGCAGTCTGGAGGTCAAAGTCAGGTCAGGGGAAAACACACCTCACACACACACACACACACACACACACACACACGCCAACCCGCACAGCCGGTTGAGTATCGTTTAGCAGTACGGGTTGATTTTATGGGTTTTTAATTAGCTCACTTTAAACCCGACCGAAACGCGTCCCAAAGCGAGTGTGTGTATCTACAGAAAATTGTACACCAAAACCTGAAAACAGTGCTCCAGCTTGACGCGGTTGACACACAGACACAAGGATCAAAGCATGCCATGAAGCTGCAACGAAAAACGATAACCGAAACGATGTCAATCATTCTTTCGCCACCGGGTCAGTTCTGTCCGGCCGGTTGTGGTTATCTACCCGCGAATGTTGAACTGCTGCTGTTGATTGGGTTTGTTGATGCGTGAGGGACGCGCTCTGAGGCATTCGCGCGTCAGTGTGTGTGTGAGTGTTGCATAATTAACGCCCTGTGCAAAACGGTCTTCACTGCGACCGAGATTGGTTTCCGAGGCGTTCGCAAACGTCCTTCGTAGAGGCCTCGGCAAAACGGTGTAACGAAGCAAATGTAACGTATTCTGCCCCGGAACGGAAATGTCATGGATTGACTGTGAAGGAAACACGTCGAATCCTGTGCGAAAGCGAGAGCGAGATGTGCTTTCATAATACCGACGGGTGAATAATTATGGACGAGCATATTGTAATTACTAGCGAGCGAGCGCGACTGTTCGATAAATGCGCGATGCTAAATTAATGAGCATTGAATCGAAGCACCAGTTAAGCAGGGATCAATTATGATCAACTACGAGCTACGAAAGGGTGTTTGGGTTTGTTGAGGTGGAAATGTCAGCTTGGGCGGTGGAAAATAAACAAAAAATATCATTTCTTTTCAAGAGATATTCAACATTATTTTTTTAAACTTATAATATGAAATTATTTTGAATGAGATTATTTTAGCTAAATGTTTAGTCAGGTTTTCCCAGGAATTAAAAACATACCAACAAATAAATAAAGGCCCTCCATTGTTCGTTCCAACAAAACGTTATTCAACTTTGTCAGTGCTCTATTAATAGCACAAATAAATCTCATCGATCAGAGTCCAATGATGGCAAACGTGCATTTGACATTTTGCGACCCATCCAAACGCAAATTCTCCACAGGTTAAGCGAACAAAACGTTCACCACCTACATAAACAGTGTTTTCTAATCCTTTTTGTTTCCCGGAAACAATTAGCTCCCGAAGAAAAACAAACCCACGGACACGTTGGCTTCGCGAATGGGAGCTCATTATTTCCCAGGTTGGCACAGGAAACAGATCGTTTCGCAAGTCGATGCCGTATGCTTTGATTTATGCTCTGTTTGTGTGGGTTTCATTGGGCTGTGAACGTTTTCCGGGCTTCAGTTGCACAATCGGTGACCTGATTTGTCATAAGTGAGAATAATTGTGTCGTTTGGAAAACATCACCTTTCAAGGAGTTATGCAAAAGAAAATTTATTTCAAATTTTTGCAGTGATTTTAAAATGTTCCACATAGTTTTTTCTTTCTATGTAACTTTTTTCGTTTGTTTGTTAACTAGTGTTAACTTGTTCAAGACTAATATTTGTATGATTTTATTCTTAAATTAGCTTAACTAACCGATTGTTGAAGTTTTGAACAAAAATATGCATTCAGTTGAGAAAAAACTTTTAATTTAAACACGTAATTATTACAAAATTTGCTAAAAACATATTTTTAAGGTTTATAGCATCTTCAAATCTTTTTAAAAGATCTGCATTCGAAGCTTTGTCTATTGTTTGTTATTTTTGGAAAAGATTTAGAAAATTCAGTATTGAAGAAAGAACACTAATACAAAAAAGCACTTGCTTATCCGAAACTATTTCGATAAGTAAAACGATTTCCGAAAATTAAACAAAATGATCTCCCAATATGAAAAGTCATGCGATCCTGAAACATGGTTCAAACCTTCTCGGTGACGGTGGTCTTCTCGGGTTACATAGCTCTTTTAAATTACAAAAAAAACCTCCAGTCACGCATATCCTTCGAATGAAACGAACACCCGCAAAAACCGGGTCAACCATATCATGATCGCGGCGGTTCCTTCGACGGCCTTTCCTAGACCGAAACCGAAGCTCTTTATCAGGACACCGTCGCTGTGACGGTCGCTGCTTGACCGCCATAATGCCCGCAAGGTTGTGACGGTTAATTTTCGACACCCTTCAGCATCAACCCCAATGTCGTCCAGACAGCCGACTTCACTTTGTGAACGGGTGAAAGTAGGAACAGATCCTTTTTGAAATATGACCTTTGCCTGCGCCTTTCGGTTGGTGACGGCGAATAAAATGATGGCAACGGACCGGAAGACCCGGTGACAGTTTGAAGCTGCGGTCCGGCTTTAATTGTTAATCATGCTTTTAATGGGCAATTTAGGCAGTTCGCTGTATCGATTGCTTTTATGCCGTGGCTGCGTTGCCACCGTGGAAATTCTTTGCGGGTGGAAAAGCGGTGGGCGGAGGATTAATTATTGTTGAAGCGGAAATGGGGCACCCGAGCGTGGTGGCTACCAGCGATGGCCAATTAAAATAGGTAGCAATAACGATGGCTGACATTTATGGTATCGATTAAGTGATAAAAGGAAAATATTTAATTTTTTATTGAAAAAATAAATTCCATTCAATTTTAAAAAAATAGAAAATTAAATTCTCAAAAAAGTACAAAACAACAACTTCCGTTGAAAACAAAATTTGCACTCATTACCCGCAAAATACAATGATTTCAAAATTAATTCCCCTTCTGAATACCCTTTCAAGCAAACGGCTTCCTCGTCATTCAGCGCAAGTAGGCTATGATTGATCGAACCAAAGCGGTAACTTGGTTCCACTAATAATAGCGTTCCGCGTAAACGCTGCAACACAATAACAAAAAAACACGAAAAACCCTTCAAGCATTCGAGCACACTGCGAACCGATGGAGCAAAAGCGAAACAAAATCAACGAAAACCTCCCCAGAGCAAGAATAACATAATCTTGCGTCGTCGTCGTCATCGTCGTTGTCCCTTTTTGCTTTTCGCGCCGCCGAAAGGTAGCCGAGAAGTGACCGAGAACACACGCTGTTCTGATTAATTGCCCTCGTAAAAGATTGAATCATCGACTGTCGGCGTTGGCGGCGTTGCACTTTCGCGGTCCATGGTAGCGACCAGCATCCTTTTTATTTCGCGGTCATCATCCGGCGGCGCTTCTGGTACCGTTTGCCTTCGCTCCAATCGTTCAGCAGCCTTGTTCGGTGAAAAGGGCAGTTGCTGACGGCGTGATCGAAGAGAAGCTGTGCTGGAGGAGCCGTCGCAATGCACAGTGATGTGTATGTGATCGGGGTTATGGACAAAACTCGCATTTTTTTCGCATTCGCAGAATGTTCTCAAAATTCAAAATGATATGCGAAATCTTAAGTGTTTTGCAAAAATTAAACTTCTTTTCATTCTTTTTCTGAAGTAAATTAAAATATGATCTCTCTTGAAAATTTATCTCATAGTAAAATCAAGTTTGTTGGTATTATTTATGTTTGTTTGTTTGTAAAATCATCTCTAAATTTTGTTAACCACTTTTTTGGAGACACCAACAGTGTTGAAATTGTTTTTGACCACATTTTGTATGTAGCTATTAGCACAATTTGTAAACACTTTATTGTCATTTCTTTTATACAAAATTGGTAAATAAATATACCAGGTTGAAACATACCTTCGTATCCTTTAGCAACGTCACACAAAATACAATGCAAAAAGACTCAACAATACCACACAGCTATTCAATCAGGACGATATGAACCAAACATAAGCAATCCCATAAAAAACCACACCCAATTCAAATCCACACTAACGATTCTCCATTATTCCCCACAAGTGCTCGCCACATCCCATAGTGATTCGAGAGCAAACGCGTTCGCGACCGAGTATGCACTCGACGGCTGCACTCGACTCGATTCCTTTTCACCATTTCGCTTCGCCATCGAAGCCCGGTCACACAGCCGCTGACAGCCGAGCCTGCCAGCCCGGGAGCCCACAATCGGGCGTTGTCAGGTCACGGCACGGCGTCCGGCGGGCGTCGAGAACCATCTGGAGCAAGGTCAGGAAGCAAAGGCAATAACGATGCGCGACGACTGCACGGCGGTGCCACTTGCACACCGATACTTCAACTTTGGCCACTAACGAATGTCACGTGGCCGGCACCAGAACACACCCGCAAGATGCGAGGCGACGCTACAGAAACTCGAACTCGAACTCGAACTCAGGATCAGGTTATTTCTGGAGCATAATCGATGGCCTTGAATTTATTACCGAACCACACGGGTGCGCTCGCCATCTTACATTTCCAGCCCGGTCTGCCCAGGCGTGCGAAATGCAATCCCGGCGGCATGCAACGCGAGCACCGTACCGACCGAAAGCGCTCGAAAAGCGGGCTTTATTGTTGTGCGACGTGCAAGAGTTATTGTGAGCAGATAATTGGTCCATCCGTTCGGAGCGACGGAGAAGAATGTCCTTTTCCACCAGGCCTGCTCGGCCCGGGTGGCATTCGTTCTGGGCCGGACAGACCGGGCTCGTGACTTCGGACGAAACTTCGATGCCAAAAGGTCATACCGGCACACCGGGAAAGGTTAGTGTGACTAATGGGCGCCGGTTAAGGAACGGATAGAGGGTGATGCGGCAGGTCCGAGCCACGTTCAGGTGGTTTGATATATCGGGCAGACAATATGAATTGAAATATATTATCCCAGCCTTAGCAAATTTCTATCTCGCCTGTGAGGGCGACATGTGTTGGGAGGGTGTTTGCAATGGGGAAGCGAACCGACACTCGTACATAAAACACCATTGCCTCCGGGATCAATGCGGAACGATAAAACATGAATCGGGAAAGTAGGCTGCCCCTGGTGATGAATGATATTCAATGATGGTGGTTGGCGCTGGCAATAGAATATTTGGAGATATGAAATCGATTCACCATGCAAGAGCTCGGGTTTTCCATGCCCAGAAGATGTCAATAGAAAATCAGTTTGAAATAAAATATGATTTTTTTTTTCTCTTAAATAATAGGTAACCGCTTCGTTGGGAATCGATGAGGTGAATAATGGCTACTGGTTTATTATTAGGAATTAGGAAGTACTGGATAATTAGTAGTTTCGTGCATCGATTTTTAAATATCTCTTTTTTATTAAATTAATTTCTGTGTTAGATTTGGTTAGTTTTTTTCCGGGAATTAATTACAAAAATTTTCGACAAGGAAAGTAAGTTATGAGGTATGGCAGTAGCCACTAGAACTGAGCAAGAAACAAGATTGCAGGATTTCTTTACTGATGTTTTAGTGGCCTCAATTGGTTGAAAATATTTCAAAACCAAACCATTTGGCTTTAAAATTATATTAAAATGTATAGTCTAAGATAAGTTTCCATGGATTTTGTTCTGTCTTACTCAAAAGCAACGCCCAATTTGTTAACTAAGCTAAAAAACAAATATAGGAGCAGAAAATCTCATCTCACAATTATTTTTTAATTTTCTGTCTCTATCGTCAAAAGAATTCCCATAAGTTTGAACCAATTGCACCATCCTCCTCATTTACGTCCAGAGGCGCTTAAAGCTCCTAGCTTTAATTGCTCCCAACTTCTACCGGCAAACCGGCTCCCACACTGTTGCATTCCATTTGTCTCACGTCCATCAACTCCCAGCGCGCTTGCCTTTTCCCTGCTTCCATCGCGCGCATTCAAACATTTTGGCTTTGTTTCACAAATTTACCTCCTTTACAGCAAGCGAGAGTGCGAGAGATTAAAGTTTTCCAATTAAACAAACTTTCGGCAACTGTCCGAGGCGTCCGTGCTAGCCTAACAGCATCACTGCTCCAGCTCGGTAAAAGGGACCGAGTGTCACCGTCAGGCATCTAAGCTGCATCGCACCGAAACAAACAGCAACACAAAACTTTGCCTATTCGCTCAACGCTGCAGCGCTTTGTGCTTTGCGTCAGGGAGATCATCCTCACCGGCATTTACCGGCTCGGTCTTGTTAAAGCTGAGCTTAATTAAATCACCAAACGTTTATCTTGTCCATGAACTGTGGCGTAGTCGAGACAGTCGAGTGTTTTACGGCCGATGGCAGCGAACTACTCGCTGTTCGACGAACACGAACAGATGATCGGATCTGTTGCTGTTTATGGAGCGCACGAAAGCTGCAAGGGGAAAACTTTTAGAAGAGTTTTCAGCAACCCCCACGGCTGCGACATGTCTCGCTTTTGTCATGTCTACCTCCATCCCATCTTCCGATGCGGAGGTATGATTAGAACGCACCGTTTTCACACATAATCATAATAATATTAATTTATAAGCAAGCAAATTTCATCTTCATACCCTTCCCGTGTCGGTGTCTCGTGTGATGGATCTATTTATTTGCCTCTAAAAGCCGGCTATCGTAATTACAGTACATTATCTCCTCCGGGAGGGAAGAAACGGTTCGTGTTTCGTGAAATCTGCACTCCGGTCGCCTTCGGGACACTTGTTGTAATTGGATTTTATTGTGTCGAGGTTAATTTGATTAGGCACCATTTTGGAGCGACAGCATCGCTTATGACACGCCCTGGGTGTGAAGTATGTTTTTTAAATTCTGTTCACCGCTTACTGCGATGACAGATTTTAACGAGATAAGGGTTGGCGTGGCGGATGGAATTTTCTATTCACCTGCATTCCAATTATTTATCGTTATTTTTTGTGGATTTTTGCACTACAATTCTTTCATAAAATTCACCACTCTTTCGATGATGACGTTTCAGTATCAATGAACTGCTGAAAAAAATGCCGTTTTCAGCTTGTTTCCTCCTCATCCGATATTCAACTAAAAAGCACCGACATGGTAGGATAAAAAAAATCCAACCCACTTGCAAATTGCCCGCCAGCAAAATGCTAATTATGTCACTTAAAAGTTCTGTTCGGTCGGCAGAAATGGTTCACTTTCTTCGCGCTCGCTCAAGCACCATTTGCATCCAGTGGCCTTTTTCTGTGTGACGCTCCACGAGTGCGACTCCTCCGCAGCCTCATTCGCTCCTGACGCCGTCGCTCCGATTCACAGTTCGGTGAGCATAATTAGTAGCGTCGGATTTCGTACTCACTTTGCGCGAGCGTGACAGTTTTTATTTCCTCCTTGCCGTTTTTTCTTGGTTTGCAACATTCATTGCCCGTTTTAGCTCATTTCTAGGTGGGCCTTCTTGAAGGAGATGAAAAATGGTATAATACCTTGAAGGAGAAAAGCAAGTGAAAAGCAGCTGTCTGATGGTTGGGACACATCATAGACTCAGAGGTTGAATCACATTTCACAGTATTCTGCAAACGCTACTAATTTGTGTCACATTTTCTGGCGGATTTTCGTCTGATTGGTGATGAAAGGGATTTTGAGAGCATCACACGGTAATTTGTTTGCTGGAGATTTGAAGAGTTTCAATACACTGATGAAATGATAGCAACACAGAACCAAAAACTAAAAATAAACCACACCAAATTTAATGATTCCAACAGTTTGCCAAAAAACCAAACCACTTTTCCGTGGTTGGTATGAAGGATTCCTTTTCCTTTCCTGATTCTTCCACCTCCTAGGTACCATCAAAAACATAAGCCTGTGAAACATTCCTCTTGTTTAGGTGAAGCCTTTTCTTCGTGCAACGAATCACGTAACAAAAACTGAAAGCAAGCTCCCGAAATGCATACTGTCAGTTGAGCATACTATTATGTTGCCTCGGATGTGCATGTGTATCGGACACCGCAGAGATAGCTCTCGTTGAAACGTGGTCGAGCATACAAATGAATCCACATGGGAATGGTTTGCTTGCATTTGCACAAAGACATTTGTAATAAAAATGAACGTAAATATTGCGTTGTTTAAACAGTTTCTCATACACAAATATTCAACTGCGCAATGAAACATTAATAGTACGGAAAATGTTTTGCTATGAATTCTTCCTACTCTACTTTTTATTAGATTTGCAACACAAAATATTCACGTTTTATCACTCTTGCTTGAAAAAGTTTGAATATTACACAAAAACACTGCAAACATTTCTCAGTGTTTGCTTCATTACAATTAGTACAATCATTATAGTTCCTTATAGATTAACAAACATAGTTTGAATAAACTCAAGCCGGAAAGGTCACTCAAACATTTTACCGTCTATTAAAAAAACCATATTTCAAAAACAGAAATTCAAGAAATTGTTGAGATTGCAACAGATAGATAACTTCATTAGGGTAGTTTGATCCCAACAGCTGTATGCATTTGCATAGCTGATAGAATACCCAAACAACTATTAATCTTTTTCCCCAAACCAACAGAAACTCCTGACCAATTACTCAACATTGTTTGCTGAGCCCTCCACCGTTGCAACTCTCATTTACCAATCATTTGTCGCTAATGTTGCGGCCGCAATGTAGCTGCTAGAAAACTGAGTCAAAACAAAAAAACCCAAAATTCAAAAGTCATCCCGAAAGCAGCGCTAATGGGCACGGCACACGCGCACACCCAACTAAAACCGTCCGCAAGCACCCCGAAAGCTCACGAATCGATCATTCGAGCCTAAGGGCTGCAATGGCTCGCACCGTTGGTGATGAAACTAAATCTCTTAACAAAACACGGCCGGCGTTACGTTCGTGCGGGGAGAGGAGAACGCCCTTTTGTTTGATTGATGTCGTTTGAAAGCGTTTCGATTAAAGGGTCAAGTACGGAGGCACGATGTCCTTCGCGTGATGTAGTTTTTGGTAGCCTAGGCAACGCGCTTCTCTATCTCAGTAGGTTATTGTAAAGGGCTTCGAGCGGTAGAACACCGGTTGGTGACGTGCAATTTTGTCGAGCAACCCGAAATGTGTCAAAAGGACAGCGCAGCAGCGTGAAAATTAAGTTGTAAGCCTAATCGATCGCACGATCAATCGTATCGTCGTACCGGAGCACCCCCACCTCCCACAAAAGGGCACCATCACCCGCTGTCGGCAGAAAACAAAACATATCTGTGTCATTCTGGCCTCGCGCGCAATAAGAGATACCTTAAGGGACCGAAGGTGGATGATGGGGAGGAAAAAAATCACATGTCACGACAGACCGGCTTGATATGCCCTCGCCAGAGCCGTGTCTGCGTGCGCGAGCGCGCGCTTGTGTGGGTTGAAGAAAGGTTCCCACCGTCACCTTCGGACTTATCATGATCTGTCAAGATGAATTTTCAAGCCATTCAATCAAGCCCAAAACGCAACGGCAACGGAGCGAGTACCGTGGTTCAGATTTTGATTAATGTTATTTCACGGTGGCGCATATCATTACCGTGCCATGCCGTTTGCTCCTCTTCATTCGCGGCCGACCATGCGAGAAAAGGTAGAAATATTGCTTTCAAAGAGCGTTCCACCGATGTTCGCTTCCGTCCAAACGCGGCGGCGACTTGCTTCCAGTGCACGTTTCTCATCTCGGGATCATTCGCTCGGAGCGGTAACGAGATTTCGCCTCCATTTCCGAGTGCATTACCGATCGGAGTTTCATTCACTTGACCAGCGGACTGGAACTGGCGAATCAATAGACAAGGATAATCCCGAGAGAGAGAGAGAGAAAGCGAGAGAGAAAGAGAGAGCGAAATAGCCGGCAGGAAATATTATTCTGCAGGTGATTAATGATGATGAGGTACGCTGCGTTCGTGCGTCAAGGTTATGGGACGAGATCAGGATTTTCTTTTTTTCTGATTTTCAGTTGGAAGAATGAAATACTTAATAAAATAAATCAATTCAAATAAATTATACAAAATTATTCAAAGTTAAGACTGCCATTTGTTGCACGCTTTATTGAACATAGTTTAAAGCTCCCAACTCCAAGAGCCAGTTTAACTCAATGAGAGAAAATTCTTACGAACTCCCCAGGTATGCCTTTTTATCAACCGTTTGGCATTTATTCAATTCCGATAATTATCTTATAATCGTTTTACCAAGAAGGATTGCTTTCAAGAAATATTTTCAAGATCTTCATTCCACCGTAACGCACTCCTTCCTCGACATCAAAGCAATATGATTTGTTTATACGAAACATGATAAATGAGTAGCGTCTCACAAGTCACCATGAACCTGCATTCATCGCAAACAATTTCTGCAAAAATTACCCATAAAATGTTTCAATTACGGCATAATAAGGAGCAATTGAATCGCACCGGACCCTTTCCCCAGTGCCAATGCTCCAGTGATGCCTTTATTAATTTCGTAAATAAAAAACTTCCCCACCAGGTGATTTTACAACTAACAATAAGAAAAAAATGGTATTGAATTCCGCAGCACCACCGATCTTTAAACACTTTATTAATGGGCTCCATTTTCGGCGAAGGCATCCTCCCGGGCATGAGCTGCACAGGTACAGGAGAAGGAAAGATATTATTTTTAATAGCCACCATTAAATGGCTACCACGCCCGGCTGCGATGAGAAATGGTTGAAATTTTCACCTGATTGAATGAAACCGTCAGCCAGCGATTTGTCACGCGTTGCTTTTGTTGTCACGATTCGTTTCGAGCTTTGTTTCGCTGCTGCTTTTGATTTCATCGCACATGAACGACGATCAAGAGGCCGCGAGTGCGATGCGTGTGCGGTGAATCATGCGAGCGAAACAAAAAAGGGCACAGCCGATCGTCGTCGCAACGGATTTTCCCATCATCACCGATTACAGAGCTGCGCCGGTTGGAAGAGCCTTCTTTAGCGACGATAAAAAATCAATTCAACTTTTCCACGAAAGGAAGCGCGGAGGATAACTGTGCGGTTTTGCCACCGGTAAGGTCAGTGTGGTAGTAGCAACCTCACACACTCGCTATGGGTGGTGCAATTTTCCCATGCCAGCGAGGTGCGAGCGCCCATTGAAGGACGCACGTGGAATGCACGGTCGCACGGAGAGTGATTGAGGCAGGTATTTCCCGCCCAAGTTGCATCGTGATGAACGAAATGCCGATAAGATTTACAAGTGGAACGTTTTCATACTCGACAATTTGCTTGATTTACAATCTAATTTACACAGAATTGTAGTACATTGTATTTTCCTATTCCAATCTTGATCCCATTCTAGTTCGTCACCCGTCACCGGTCCCGGGGTTAACCTCAATCTTGCCACACCAAATATTGCTCGCAAGCCGGTTTTTCTTTTCCTCACTTCTTTCGCTTCAATCCAAGCCCAAGTGAGCGTTGTTCCTAGCCGATAACAAATCCACTACCACCCATCAAACCCGATTGCATAATATTGCTGCAAACCGGCACAACAGCAACACCGTCCAAGCTGATGCGGATCAGATCCATCATCCGGCCCCGGTCCGGCCGCCGGTGTCGGTGGCCTGTGCCGCCACTAATCGGTTATGATCTCCTCCGGCAGGCTTGCCGGACGCCTTCCAGTGGTGCAGCTTAGCACCGCTCAACGCCTTAATTCCCGGCCGCCTTCGGGGTAGCCAATGCGGTGGCACGACCGAGTCGCACCGATTATATGTCTAAGATGGCAGCGATCAGCGACAGCCGGATCAACTGCTGGGGCTGGGACATTTTCCACCGGGCTTCGTTGCGTATGTTATTTGCCACTTGCGCGGTTAATTACCCGCCACCGATAGAACGTGCCGTCGAGGTAAAGTGTTGCAGGTGCTAAAGAGAGCGAAGCAAACTGTGTATAGATTTGTTTTATTTGTTGCTTTAATTAAAGCAGATTGTTTGAGTCTAGGGTAAATAATTCAATTTTTCTATCGAGATGACCATTATAAACAGATAAGTAAACTCTTCCAACATAATTTATTCTTAAAGCTTTTTGTATGAAAAGCCCAGTAAAACATAAAAAACTAGCATGATCTAAACAATTGCACTCAGCAAACAAAAAATGAGGTAAAATTGATTTATTTAAAAAAAATGCTAACAAATGATATTGTAATTTAAGTTTCCTTTGCTTTAAAAACTATTTCGTTATATTAAATGCTATGACAACACCATTCGATCGCTCATTTTCAAATCGATCGAATTTATTTTTTATCATAAAGCTAATAAAAAATTGTACAAACTATCAGAATTTTTATCAACTTAAAATAAAAACAACATTTCTTTGCAGCTTTGAGGTAAATCAGGTTGTTTATTCAATTTTTTGGGATAGTTTTAATATTGTTATTTTAGATTTGATCGTTCAGAACGGTATGCATCATCAGATTAATATCAGAATCATCAGAATTCTACTATCGTTTTTCTAACAAATCATAAATTGTGCAAAATCAGCATTAGATCCATCCAATCGTTAGTGAGAATATTACTCTCTACCTGCACAGCACTCCGCATTATCCATCCATCCAGCACAATTGCCCACCATAATTAACACGAGCAAATGGGCCCAAAATGGATGTTTCTGCTTGCAAAATATTAAATTACCGATACGGTACCAGCGCAATTGCTGCACGCGGTAAAGCCACTGCGCCAAACAAAAACAAACACATTCATTATTAACGGAGGGCGGGCAACCGGACGCTAAACACAAACACCCATACACGCACCACACATTAGAATGACATCATCCCAGGGCGCGCGAAGGGTGCACCGGCAATGTACTTTTTTAGTGTGTGTGCATGTATACGCTAATGAAATGCATTTATGTTGCTGGCATCGAATTTCAGCACCCTTTTCCAGCGCTGACGAATCAATCAACCGAGCTCTCCCATCCCATAGACGGGAATGTGTGCGAGTGGGATGCTGTTCGTCGTTGGAACGCCAAGCTGCAGGTTGGTTGCAAATATTTGCCACCTTTTCTGATGCAGCTGAAAGCTAGGAGGGGAAGGGTGGGATGGAGCGGAAGAGGAAAAGGGTGCAGTATGCGGTGCATGGAAACTCACGCGCACTCGACTCGACAAATGACTTTTCTCCGCTCGCCTGACAGCGCGCTTCGCCAAAAGACCCTTGCGGCGGAAAGGTGAGTGCAAAGCAAGCAATTTAAATTCTAAACCATGCACTAGATGTGAAAACACTGCCGACACTGCTGCTTGGGATGTTGGCGTTTGTGTGTATGTGTGTGCGTTTTGTATGTGTGCGGACGACCTTTGCACTCCGGCACAACAAAAAAGCTCGGCTCGTATAAAGCACATTTGAGCTTTTGTTTGGTGATAACAGAGTTTTAAAGACATAAAATCTCAACAAAAATTCAAAATTGAATTTAAACAAAAACCACTGTCACTTTGCCTTCACTTTGGCCATTCGGCTCAAATATGTCAACCTGTCCGCAAGCGAGCATTCGTTGTCCAAAGCAATAGCCCCAAAAAGCCTTCTATTCAAGTAATCTGACACTGTGCTCTGGCACCCCTGGAACCATATCAACTCCATCTCCAGCCGCACTCATAAAGTGCCGCTTTGTCGCATTATTGTTGGTGACTAGTTTTCATAATTGAACACCTCGTGCGGCACCTCCGGAGGAGAAACCGAGCATTATGCAGCATTCGGACGTCAGCTGAGTGCGCTTTGATCGCAAACGGTCCCGAATGCAGGCACGTCCTGGCTTGGATCCTGGAAAATGCTGTTTGATTTATCGCCCTCAACCTACGAACACTGAACGAGGCGGGGAACGTAAGCTCGCGAGCAATGCAGAAAATGCTGGCAGTGTGCTTACCCCGGACCGAGCTGTTCGTGTGATGAATGAGCAAACCACTCAGCGCTTGGGAAACGGCGCACGCTTGGCATGTCTTGCTGCATGTTGCATCACACACGCACACACCCCGACCCTGTTTGCTCCACTAATCGTCGTTCGGCGAACGGAGCACATGCTTTACGGAGCAAAAGCAAACGCGGTGGCTGCCGGGCATGGGCGCGCACGCCGCAAGGAACGTGGACGAGATTTTGGGGTCAAGGTTGAGGTGGACCTGCTTTTCCGTAATTGAATGAGAGTGATTTGAAGTAGCGCGGTTTTCGAAGATAGCCGGAGGTGAAGGTAGATATTATATGATTGATTGATATTATGCTGCCGCAAATGTATCAAAATTGTATATTAAATTAATAAATAATAAATGAAGAGTAATAGTATCCACATCATCGGAAAGGATAGATACTCCAAAAACGTTAAATATGAAAATGTTCACATTATTGTTTGTTTTGATCATATTGATCATTATTTTTCCTACAGTGAAACAATTAGTTCACGGTGGAGAACTTCGGTTTGGTAAGACGCAATCTTTGGGGACAATTTGCAATATTAGAAATCTATTAAATCTTAGGCTATTATTCCGTATAACAAATCCAATTTGTTACACACTGTAAAAAAAATAGACTTAAAATAGGAAAAAAAAGAATTAGGTACAAAAAACTTAGTGATTAAAGTATTTTAAAAAAATCAAATTTCGATAGAGTCTGAAAAAGATATTTTACATATTCAAATAGGCTAACAACTTACAATTTATACTATTTACTATAGCATTTGTATATTTTTTAATTAAAAAATAACAATTAAATTTGTTTATCATGCATGAAATAAACAAAATAATTCTACTGATAATCAAATTCATAATTTTGCTATTTAATTTTTTTCCTAGTTTTATTGATTGAATTTTAAAATGAGCTCGATTTCATTGATTCCAATGCCATTCCTCGTAAAAATGAGCCAAAATTAAGAATACAAGTGGCATTTAAGTTAAATTACAGTATGAGCAACGAAATAGAATTATTCTACCACAAATACATATCTGGTTTCAATCGTCCAAAGTTCATCATCCTTGAACTTATTAAGTCATAATTCAAAACGAACCTATGATTTTTTTAAGAAAAGAACTTGTTTAGAGTGTCCCGATGATTAATTATCCTGCAAGATTAATACACCCTACCGGATGATAATGCAGTTTTCGTGTCGTTCTTGATGCACAGATATCGCTCGCGAACCAAATCATGATCATGAAAAAAGCCACCCGAATCGCCACTAAGCCCCGTGGGAGCTTGGCGATGGAAAACACAAAAATAAATTCGAATAAAATACCCCTCGCACCTCGCATCCACTGCCAAAGTCCGCCTACTCGAGGAATGGGGGAGTAAGAAACGCCAGCCAGCCAGCCAGCCCTACCCTACGCACCAGCACCATGTGAACTGTGAACTTGCAGCCAACGCTTGCACGCATGTCAAGGGTTCCGCGAGGTGTTGCGTCTACGCAACCGGTACGCAAGCGCAAGCGGAATGCGCCAGCCACCCTTTCCTTGTGACACTCGAGCGACATTTACGCACCGAGTAGCCACCACCACCACCGCACACTGGCGCCCGCACGGTCTGCCGTCGGCTCTTGCGTCCTTGTCTTGCGTTCTGGCGTTTCCTGCGCTCTGGGCTCAGGCAGACGACGGTGCGTACGTCATCGACCACGTGCGTGCTCGCAGGTCCACCTGGAGTGGGCCGTACAGTGGTATATAAAAACGCACCGATTGCAGCGAAACGGTATCACAGTCGTGTTCACTTTCGGTTCATACGCATCGACCAAGTGCAGTGCAGTGCAGTCGCCAACGGCTTCGAAGGAAACAAACAAAAAACCTCCAGAATTCTCAAGATGTTCGCCAAGGTAAAGATCCATTTTTCGCTAACAAAACAAACCGCCACCGTGAACGTGTCTGGCCGTGTCCCGGGATGGACACAGTGTTCATATTCAAGTGAGGGTTAAAGGTCAAACAGTCGAAAGCAGCTGTTTCGAATCGGTTGGATTAGCCGCACAGGGAATCGCCCGGAACCCGTGTGTTGACCCTCGTTCGTGGGTTGTTGAGCGGCTCGAAATTCGGTTCGAAATTCGAGCAAAAAAGGCAACCGCCCTCAGGAAAAGCCACCCTCCCATCTCCCTCATTTTCCATCCACATCTCCAGCGGGCTAACCTTTTGCGACGAATGAACCAAGCAGTTAGAAAAAAAGCACCCCGAAACCGAAATCCAGTGTTGCCAAAGTTTTCCATTCCGATGCGTTTTCCTTTTGTGAAAGTCAAAGTAAACAGCGAAAATCGGTACGATTAGGAGCGAAAAAGCTGCTCAGACGGAACGGGTAGAGTGAGTTGAAGCGCAAATCCACTAGTAGAGCGTGGCAGCGGCAAACTCCAGGGCAAGCTTTCACTGCCGCTCCTCGGCCGACGGTTGATGGTGCAGGAAATCTAATTTTGTTCATTCGCGTGATTTTAACCGTACCGCTGGTAGCAGCCATGTTTTGGCCCGATGTGGGTGTTTTTTCGGTGGTTCTGCAATTTATTTTGTTTCTTCAATCAGAGAAACGAAGTGTAGAAGGTTTTACATACTCCGTCGCCGTTTTTTTGTTTTTATTCGCCGGAACGCAGTAACAGATGTGCGAAAGAATGCAAACGAAAGTGATGGGAATTTAAATAAATAGACAGGATTAAAAACAAGAATGTAACGATTCAGTTTGTTGCATGCCTGTGCAACGTAATATTTTGTTGATGAAAAAAAAATCAAGAGTCAAAAGGAGAGATAGAACGGCTTTGATCTGTAAGGCCAAAGTGAGTTCAAAGGTCATGTTTTTTATTATTAATATTCTATTTCAAACAATTTCGAACCAACTTTTAAAAGCGTGGTTTTCTTTCAATGTATTTGTTTGCTTAATGAAAATTGCTCTGCTTTATACATTGTCGCTTTAATAAAAATAATGAATAAAGCATGAAGAGTGAAATCGACTATAATTATTTAATCAAGTGTAGAAATTTGTTAGATTTATATTTTCTGTTTTTATTGTCATAGTCTATATTCTACGCTTTCTACTCACTGTTTTTATATCCTTCATATTTGGGATATTTCCAGCATAATTTTCCAGCTGAACAATTTTCTTCTTTGGTGTTCAAGTAAGGCAGGAAAGAGTAAAAAAGAAGTATTTTTCATATTCCATGATTATGTACAATCAGCTTTACTGATGTATTGCTGCCTTCAGGGAGCTTAGTATAATCCACAAACTAAACAATTCCTTTCCGTAAATCCGCATTAAGTTGCATCATCCAGCAAACGATTCAAATGCTCCATCACAGCTCTTACAAATGCAAACCTCCACCGGGAGCTCCATTCACACTTTGCCTCCCGGCACAATGCAAACTTGCTTAAGTTTTACCTTTTCTTCCACCCCGAAGCACCAAACACCGTGCAGAGCAATCAGATCATTTGCCCGCTTTTCCCCCACCGCTGACGTCAGTGTTCGTCCGGGCGTTCGGCATCGGCACGAGATGAGCTTCATTATTCAGAACATACTGCAGCGGTGGGTCCGAAGTCGAAGTGAATAATTATTTCATCACGAATCTCGTCTCGTTTCGTGCTCTGTAACACGATTCCGTTTCCGGTCGCTGCCGGAAGTCCTTGAAGATAGTGCCGTTTGCTTCGGTTCGTGCGCATTTGCAATTGCTGCACATGCTGACGTTCAGCTGTTCTGTGCGTTCAATTCCAAGAACCCCGCACTCAAGTGGTCCAACAATCTGTCTCTTTATCTCTCACTCTGTCTCTCGCTGTGGATGGCCCCGCAAATATTGCAACCGATTTTCCCAGCCCAAGAGTGTAAATCATGCCTTGCGCTTGTTACGCTACCGCTCGAGATAAGAACCTTTCCCCATTCGCTCACAGCAATGGTAGTTTGCACCCACCAGAAAAGCTTCAAGAATAAATATAATAACAATTCAACGTTTGTTCAACCGACCGTAGCGCCCGGGTGAGATGGGACGCTTCCAGCTTCGATCGACGCGTCAGGATGTTAAATTCCGTTCCGGCGCTCCATTCCAAGCCAGGCAAAGATTTAAGACATTCCATCTTTCACTGACCCTCCGAGGCAGGGAGGGACCCAGTCGGTTGTTTGGAATTTTTCATCTTTAGTTTGGTTGGGCATTTTCCACCAACACACGCACACGCACACTAAACGACAGCTCAATGTCGGATTAGCTGCGAGATGTCACCACCGCTTTTTGTGAGAGGTCAAAACCAACTTCGTTTCATTCGTGGAATTTCTATCCATTTGCTGTACCGTCTCTTATTGAAGGATAATCCCCAACGGAAGGCAACATTTAAATATTTGGTTTAATTTTTGTATCACTCTTTCTCACCTTTGGTGCTTTGCATTGTTTGGTAGTTCTCACTTGTTTATTGTTGTGCTTGAAAGAAATGCTCGAAAAGATGCTGTTCTGCTTTCTTTAAACACCAAGTTTATTTCACCAACGCTCAACCTCACGCACATGCTGGATAAACTCCCCGGAACGGTGGCAAAGTTAGCCTTTCTAAAACCAGAAACCCCGTCTTCTACTCATTACGCAGTCAGCATCCTAATCAAACTTCAAGATCCCTTTTCGCCTGGCCGCTCAGACGCCCGGTGGGTGCTAAATTTAAACCACTGGTTTTGCAAAGCTTCTTCCCGTGGGCCGGCTACCTTTCCCCGCTCACCCCGCACCGGAAGCAACCGGTAGAAAATCGATGCGCTCGGCGAAGAAAATCAACCCCTTTTATGCAGATTGCTTCGTGCAAACAATGTACCGAAAGCGGAACGGGCTTGCTCGGCACAACTTTTCGAGGCCGTGGTTTTTGTTCATTAAACATTCACTGTCTCATTAGAAACGTGACGGATTTGCGGTAGAGGATCAGTAATGGTGCTGCAGTTGCGCTCACCGTCCATTTAAAGAACGTGATCGAAGTGATTAAAACGAAATGATCGGTGAGGTGTTAAAAAAGCTTTCATTTATTAAACCCAATTTCCGATGGAAAATCGCTCGATTCGAATGTGGTGCAACGAGCGTAACCACAATTTTATTTCGTTCGTTTTGGAGCCACATTTTCACGGCTCGGATAAAAGAGCTCTGCTTTTATTTCCACTCAAAACACGAGCCGAAGAAAAGGTGCCAAAATGGAATGGTAATGGAATTCGATTTATTTCAATCATCGATCCGCTGGAGCTGCTCTTGGTGCAATAAATTGTGCTGCCATGTTGACTTGCTTCCCTTCTGCTAAGAGTACCGGGTTCGATACAAATCTTCTCCTTAATGGAGAATCCTATCCACTTCACGCCCGGTCCCCAACGCCACCCAGGCGAGGGAAAGTTCAATTTTCCGAAGACGGCAAAATTGCAAAAGCTTCCCTCTTTCCACCGGTGGAGGCGCCTGGTTGGGTTTGGGAGAATTAAATTCTCACGCTTCCGATCCGGCCTGACCGGGGTCCCTGCCGAGCCGCCCTTCCGGTGTGGTGCGGGAATGTGAAGCACGGTACACGGCACCGTACAGAATCCGACTTCCGACTTCAACCAAGAGTCGGTTGAAGTGCAGCGAGAGTTTCCGTTGGCTGTAGTTGCGGTGTGGTGTTAAAACTTTCCTCGCATTCAATCTGCTTGCCGGGAAGCCTTCGCTTCACTTCATTTCACCTTAAAGCACTTTTACCGATCAAAAAGCATCAGAATGCTAATGTTTGACGAACTCTCGTTCCCAATCTGAGGCACTCAGCATCTAATCCGCCTCCTTTCGCGGTAATGTGCTTTCGCTTTTCCACCACCCCCCCAAAACGGGAGCTCATTTTCCTCCGTGTGCCCGAAACTGACGGTCGCGAAAAAAGCTATTTTTAGCACACCCGTCGACGACGACAACGCGAGAATATCGATAATGGGCGTCGAGATGGGCTTCTGGCACATTCTGGCACGTGAAAGTATCGGGCATGTGTTTGCACGCATCGGGATTAAGCTACCGCGTAAGAATAGCACCATGATAATGGTCAATTTGGACCAAGGGGCACATAACGACAGCGAGGATCTTTTAACGGTCACCACCTAGACAAGGGCGCAGCTTCTCATTCCCCCTTTTTCTCTCGAGGGGAATTATGAAGGGACAACTTACCTAATGGAGTCTGGGAGTTAGTCGAACAGTGCACAGCTGCTGGTGCGAAACGGTCCCGTTCTGGTCGAGACATTATGATCCTGATGAGGTAATTTCACCATAATCACGAACGAATTCGGCATCCAGCTGAAGTTTGGGCTATTTCGGGGAAGCGCACCTCAAACGACGAACGATGAAATATTCATGTGTCATTTATGCGTTCAGCACAATCGAAAAAAAATACACACACACATTAAAAATACGACCACAACCTCCACCACGTGCATTATATGCTGCCAGGGACTCCAACCCATGTAGCAGCACTAGCACTTGCACACGCTGATTGTTTTTGCCTGCCAAAATGGCGCACCAAACAGCTCAATCATAGCCGCATCATAAACAGCTCAATAAATTACAATCAACCGAAATTTGGGCTTCCATCACTCACCGACCCAGCCGCACACAAAGACACAATTCGATTACGAACAAATTGGATGGTACGGTGGAAGGGTGAGCCATGAAATAAAAACGTGTTTACATGCACGCCCTGCAGTGCCCACACGAAAAACCTTCGAATGAGGCGCAAAGATCACGACGAGATTCGGCACGCCACCGCACGAATGGGTTGGAGCACGGTGTGGCGGGTGCAATTGTATGTGTTCGTGCCTGCGAGGCTGACAGGGGTGTGGGTGGTATGGCCTGGAGGGGAGAGAGGGAGGCAATCAGTGTCCTGGCTAAATCCTGGAAAGAGAGAGAGTGAGTAAGAGTGTGTGTGTGTGGTATTGCATGATTGACTACCGATCGATCGAGCGAACGATACAAACTCTTGCTTCGGGGATTTATATATGTATACACACGCACACGGTTAAGCACCGAAAAATTCTTCCATAAATCCTCAACCGCACTTGCGACAGATAAAGCAGGTGGAAGAAAAATTGAATTTGCTTCCAATGGGTGATACGCCAACAATCAGAAGCTTCTCTTGGCAGATTTGTTCAAAAGAGTTTTGGTTGTCATATTTCACGTTCGAAGAAACATAATTTGAATGAGAAATATGTTCAATGTCCTATTATCCCTCCCGAAAGCTTCAATTTTGTGCGTTTTTATATACTTACAGGTGCATGAGACATTATGAGCGAGCTTTTTGATCATGAAAAATGAAAATACATTCGTAAAATGATTATTTTTAAATTACATCTAATGATAAAGTTTTCCTGTTGGAAAATAGAGATATTATCCCTCAAAGAAAGAGCTACGGAAGAAATCTTTAGCTAACCATGCACAACTCTCAAAATTTCACGAGTTACGAATCAACTCACAAAAAAAAGAAAAATGTTTGTAGGTTTTCACAAAATTTGGCATATGCAATAAAAGAGAAAAAATGAAAATAAATTGAAGTAATTGTTAAAGATGAAAAGGAATAATATTTTCAAAAAGTGTGAATTCTCTTGTAAAATAGTTTCCAAAATAAGTCAATACATGAAAAATCGTAGCCGAAACCAACACAATCACGCTTAGATCCATCCTGAGACATAAAATCAATCTGAAGTTATATTTAATCTATAAAATCGCTTACTCTTCTTTGAGTGGTGGTGACATAAAAATCTACCCAAAAATGTAAGAAAAGGGTCAGAAAAAAGCACACACCCATGCGGTGAAACCTTCGCCCGTAATCCGTGTAACGCTCGTTCGGTAATCCTTTTATTACAAGCTCCACACGCGTCCCAAGCACCAGCGCTGCTCTCATTCATATGAGCAAGAAGCATTTTTGCCCCACCACAAACCAGAATCCGCAGCACGCGTATAATCCAACCGAGGTAGAGAGTCCATAAATTCCCACCACGCGTTTTACCATTCTTTCGTCAACCCCACCAGCCTCATGGGAAGGACGAAGGCACGCGTGGGGAGCAGTTTCTAACAAGCACCGAGCACGATTATTCCTGCTGCTGCAAGTCACTAGCATCCGGCGAGACTAGACTCGACTCGCGACAGACAAGAAAAGCCAGCAAAGGTGAATGGCGATCCGTGCCGATAAATGAAATTCACTCTTCCACGAATTTTCCACATATTTTTTTACTTTGCCCTCACATATTTTTTTACTTTCCACGTATTTTTTACTTTTCCCATATTCTCCATTAAATCCGGTCAATGGAACCGTTGGTTTGTTCATTCGTGAAATTTCACGTGGTCGATGCTTTGATTAAAAGTGACAGCGACGGATGCAGAAAAAATGATAAATCGTTTTGGTTGCTGGTTCTTCTGAAAGGGAGTGTTTAGAATGATTTGTCCTTGTAGAAAAACCTTGCACAAGAAGCACAAAATAACCACGAAACAGCACATCCTTCGGTGGTAATTTCCATTTAGACGAGCGAATCCGATCGATGACATTAGATGCTAATGATGCGAATTCCATCTTCCTCCGGCACGAAGCAAAACTTCGAACCGGAAGGTAGGGCCCGGAACGAAAAATTGGCCCGGTTTATTCGTTACACGAATTTAATTATCAGCAGCTTTGCTGCGTTGTTACATCCGCCAGCCGCGCGTGCAAATAAGTGTGGCGTGGAAAATTGGTCAAAAATCGGTGGCAGCCCTCGGAAAAAAAGGAAACAGCTCCGTTTGCAAATTAATACTTTCGACAAATATTTGGTCCCAACGGCGATTCGGTTTACATTGTGCCGGTTTGGGGGTGGTTTTATTTTTTCGTATTTAAAAAGAACAAACCGATCGGTTCCCTGAACGCTTCGGTGCGTTTAATCCACTCATCGCATGCGTCGGTGTCGAATGAATGAATATTGGAGGCCTTTTTTTTGTTTGTGTCTCTTCGGAGGCCCGCCTCACTGTTTGGGGATTTTATGGTCGGTTTTTTCAATCGCTATAAAAACGTTTGCTCGTGCACGCCTTTCCACGCGCGTTCGGTTTCGGGCTTTGCGTGTTTGCATTCTTGAGGGTGTTTTATTTATTTTGAGCGCTGTTTTTCACGCGAAAAAAATGCGAATAAAGCAAATGAAATGGTGAATAAATGAATTTAAAACATCTGTCGTGAATGGAAAGCGTTGGAATCAACAAACACAAACTATCGCACCTAAGCAAGGGAAGATTATTTAAAGTTAATGATAGAAAAGTGTCCCTCCAAAGCGTGAAAGTTTGTGAACTGAAACTTTTGATGAGTTTCCGAGCGTCGACCGTTCCGGGAAACTGTCCACTGTGAGAAAATATTCCAGCAGCTGCTGGGAAGGCATTTCATTTATTTTATTATTTTTCAAAACACTCCTTCAGTTGGATCTTCATTTCCGGAAATAAAAAAAAACTTTATTCTTGTCTTCGCCAACTTTCCTTGAAGGTGCCAAATTGTGAGCGAATTATTTATTGCATTTTTCCATTTCGAGAGTTAAAAATCTCCTCCAAAAGAATGCCAGACGCGCCCGTGATTCACTTTCGAAGAGGAGAGTGAAATGTTTTGCCGTCGAAACTTTTCAATCCGTCTTCAAATGCGTTTCGAAAATAAAAAAAAAACAAGAATCATTCAGTCAACTAATTACTTTACCCGATTGGTTCGGATTGGTCAAAGTAAAACTTTGACAAAATAAGCCCTTTTTCGCTGCCAAGCATCGAAATGGAAACTTTGTACATAATTGTTTAAAATCCGCTGCGCGAAAGTTAGTCAATTAAGCGACTTAAGCTTCTTCGCCATTACCAAGGCTTATTTTGTTCGTTCGTTTGTCTATTGAAGTTTCATCGAAAGGAAGCGCGTTCTAAACTCTCAAAAGTCCTCGCTCCCCGTTACTATAACCGATAGCTTCCCCACCTTTCCCGCGCAAACATGATTAAGCGGTTTTTCGTGTCATTTCGGAAACACGGATCGTTTTGGTGAATTTTCTTCGAACGAAAACTCACGCCTTAACGGACACGCTCTCCGTGTGATTAGTGTGTCGCAATTGAGCACATTCGATATTTCTGTCCGCTGCGACAGCACGCCTTGAAACCGACCGTGACGGACGTGACAGCAGGTGCGGAAAATGTCCTTCGCAGGAAAATAAAGCCCCATTGCCAGTAATCGTTATCCTTCATCAAAGCAAGCCGTGTCTTTTCGTGCGCGTCGATTCCTTTGTTTGACCGGGGTAGGACGGGCCCCGTAACTTTCCTCGTCGAAATGAAAAGCATTGAAATTTGGAAATCGATCCCAGGACACGGAAGGCAATAAGCTGTACGCTCGAGAGCCCTCGTCGGGTGCGTATAGCCAGGCGGCATATTGCTGCATCACCTAACGTCAAGCACACGGCAAGCTTCTCAAGACGCAAGGAAAAACATTCCACCATCCCCATTGTGATTGGTCGGGTGGCTTCCGGAAGAAATTACCCATCAGTGTGATGGGAGTCTGATACGTCTCGGTTGGGGAGCCGATTTTTCTCAGTCTCTTCCCCAGTTTGCGATCGTTCCGAGGAATCAAATTCATTTTCTGGCACATGAAATTTAATTTTCCCAAATTGCTATCGTTGTATCTACACGGACAACGATCTACTTGCCCAAAGAAAAGTGTGAAGGAGTGAGAAGAAGTCTGAGGTAGAAAATGTTCCTTCCACTAAAGATATCCACTTTTCGCTGGAGCAACCATGCCCGGAAAATTCATTCACGAAAACAAACACGCTCTGGCGGGCTAGGGAAAGGATTCAAAGCAAACGCGGTAAAAAACGGCAAAACGAGGCACTCTCGCACCATTAAATGGAATCGTTTGCAAACATCTCAATTGAACCGAGGAGAATCCGCACCGCGTGCAGGGCAGGAGCGGTGAGAAAAACATCTTATAAAATTGTCACCACCATTAAGAGATTCTCCCGCCCACCGTTACCATTGTTTAACCTTTTAGCTGTCATTAAATTTTCACTCACCATCTCTTCCCTACGCTCTTTATCTTTTTCGTTTTTTTTGGACAATTTTCCCAACTGCGCCACCCGCAACAGGTATTCGTCGTTCTGGCTGCCGTCGCCGTCGGTGTCAACTCGGTCGCGATCGGTGTCGCTGCCCCAGCCGCCATCGTGAAGGTAAGCATGGATAGATCGACCCGGCCGCATCTATTTGTTCGCACGGAAAGTTTTTAATTAATTTATACCGCCCGCTGCCGCCGTTCATCGGGAGAGTGCTTCCGAATTCGATGTATTTTGGCTGGGTTTGTGGATTTATTTTTTTTTCAAGGTTGAGCGCGATTCGTATCGTTAAGTAAACCAATCAAAGTAAGCATCCGGTCTGGTCAGGAAACATGATTGCTTTGATTGGTTTATAATTAAAGATTTAAAAGTTGTCTTAACGCGGCCCTTAAAGCTTCCTTTCCGCAAGGAGTTTTTAATGTTAATTAAATAAATTAGTTCTTTCATAAAGAGTGCTTATCACTTAGAGCAAACATAATCGCCTCAAATCATGCCACCCTTCAAGATCTCGGCAGTTCTTTATTTTCTTAAAGATCAAGCACTTTTAAGCGCACACCCTTAACCGTTCCTAGAACACATTCTCGTCGATGTCGGTTCGTTCGTTAATGATTTGCTTCGCTCTTTTCTCCTTCGTTCCTGAGACTGAGGAGTACGATGCTCACCCGCAGTACAGCTTCAGCTACGACGTCAAGGACTCGCTGACCGGTGACAACAAGCAGCAGCACGAAACGCGCGACGGAGATGTCGTGCAGGGTCAGGTACGGTCTCCAAGCTAAGCGACTGCAAACAAAACAAGCGACGAACCCCTCTCAATAATCACTTGAAATCTCTTTTTTTCCTCCTGCCCGATTTCCAGTACTCGCTCGTTGAGCCCGATGGCACTCGCCGTACCGTCGACTACACGGCCGATCCGGTGAACGGATTCAACGCCGTCGTCAGCAAGACCGCCGACGCTGCCGTCGTGAAAACGGTGGCTGCCGCTCCCGTTGCGCACGCCGTCGTTGCCCACCACGCCCCGGCCCTGGCCGTGGCCCACGCTCCGGTCGCTTACCATGCGCCAGCGGCCGTCGCCTACCATGCGCCTGCCCCGCTCGCTTACCATGCCCCGGCCGTCACCGTTGCCCACGCTCCCCTTGCCTACCATGCGCCAGCTGCAGCCACCTACGTCTCGCACGCCCCGGTCCTGTCGCACGCCCTCTACCACCACTAGAGCCAACCGTGAAAGGATTGATCGACAAGGAAACCTCGATTCTCAGGCCATACAAACGCACGCCGACAAAAAACAACCACACGCACACGCACGTAATCTAGAGAAGTAGCGCAAATGCCCGATTGACTCAGATTTGTTTTGTTTGCTTTTAATGTTAGAGTAAAGGCGGGTTTTTTGTTTTTATTTGTACCGCTTCCTGTTCGCCCGCCAGCCCGTGCGAAGCAGTACTGCAGTATTACGTACTTTATTTCCTCAGCCCTTACCCGAGACACTTTGCAGTGTTTTTTTCTGTCATTTTTCGAGCCTTTTCAAATACTTCAAACTATTCTTGCTCGCTCGCAATCTTCGCCAATGTGCCTTTGCAAGTGCTGAAATTACTTTACCGATGAAATAAAGTATTATATCTTCTATCTTGCTACGTTTTGTACGACAACGTGTAAGGAAATCAAACAAATGGTTTCGTGATGATGAATTTTTAAAACTATATAAAAATATCACAAAGAAGGAAATCACATATCTTCAAAAAATTCACACAGAATGTAATAGCCTTGCTGTTCGTCAGGTTTGTATGTGAAAAGTTCATGTAAATCCATTTATTCAATGCATTAATCTTTCCGCATGATTAACCAATGTGAGTTAAAATTAAATTTCATTATCACGTATACTCGATATTGATATAAAAACTAAATATTATTTTCATTTAAAAAAAAACTAGATTAAATTGAAAAAGTGTTTTTTCCTCTAAATTAGTTGAAGTTCCTCTATTTTAATTTTAATCGTAGTAAAACCACTGATAAACGCAGTGGTTGTATAGAATCTTACCTTCTTTACTCCGTAGCGCCATCTATTGACGGGTGGATAAACTAAGAGTCTTAAGATTTTAAATTATTCATTCAGTCTGTTTTTATTTGTTGCCTCTCTAAATTCCGCTCAAAAACTATTATGACTATTAAAGTATGTGCATCTTGTGTAAAAAATAATCAGTTATGATCAACGCATCGACTAAAACCAAACAACAATTTTGGTTTTTATAGAAGTTTGTACCACGCTCACAACACATTGTACAGTCGTTTTTATAACTCTCTATAAAGACACGTATTCTGTGGAGAACTACTCCTAGAATTACATAACAAAAACCAAACCCACAATCAAAAAACCACCAATAAAATGTGTGTTGAACAGTCCCATCCATTCCTCCAGCCCTCCAACCACCCGCTTTGCTGTATCCCCCCCCCCCAGCAACGAAATGTAACAAATTGTTTGCAAAAGATTTGCAATTTGTCGCATTCGTCTCGGCCGCGTACGCGTGATGCAGTCATAAAAATGTTCCATTCCGGGCATCGTTACACTTGCGCCGGACTTTCTTGTCGCGTTGCTCCACTCCGTGCGCTGTAAACAACGGGCCAGATAGTAAAACTTTAATGGTCATAATCCTTCGTGCTCGGTAATCCTTTTCTCCGGAAGGGATGGAAGAGCAGGTTTTTTTTTTTACTGTTAGCTGTGCACCTTTCCCTTTATTTGATGTTCCATGCTTCTCCCGGCGTGACTTCCCGGAGTGTCCGGTTAAGCCAGCAGGCATGCATCCCTCACCCCGCATCGTTGCTGTGCCGTTGTTTGCTGAAGGACCCAACCTTGTTGTGTGTGCGGGATAGTACTTCCGCTCCTATCTTGTAACGGTTGCAACATAATTGCATTTCCGCCCGCTTTCCCAACGCAGATGGTTACTGTGGCCAAAAACCAGTGTGCAATCCCAACCGTAGTGCGCAGATCTTTTACGTGCCTTTAGTGTACTTTCTCCCCGGGTTTGCCAATCCTTTCTTGGTTTTAATATTTTGAAACCCATCCGTTCCGCTAACCCACCTGCTGCTAGGAGCGCGTTGGATGTGTTGTAGAACTATTTTGCAATTATCTTACTCACTCCACTCGCTTGACCGACCGGCTAACGATGGCCATAAACTTGTTCTGGTGAGCCTCTTGGCCCCTGGGCAAACCTCTGCGACTGACACTCGAAGCGCTGCTGGCAGCACGGAACGTGCCATAGCGGGAAGACCAGTTGCACTGGAATTATTGCCTTTGTTGTGCCTCGCTTTTATATCGGCTCCAACTACTCCCTTGAGTGTTTAAAATTTAACGAATTCTTACGTTCTCGTATCACGGTGCGCGCATAGTGGCAGATGGAAAACTAAGCCTTCGGGGCGATTGAAAGCATTAAATTGTAACCGTTTCTGTCCGTTCGTGTGTCCTATGAAAGCTGGTCACTCGAATCAGCCAGGTGACCTTAGGCGATTGTGGGTGCAAAAAAAAACTCGGGTCGAAAAGGCCCACCGAGTTCAAAGGGGTAGCTGTTGCTCAAATATTTAAACGATGCTTGGTGAGAACAAATGAGAAAAAATGTATGATAAATACAGTATAGAACGAAACGAAACGCGTTGCGTGAATTAACTCAAGTGAAAAGTCAGCTCTCATAACATTTCGCTCCGTTTTTTTATTGTGTATCAGGGGCAGTGTCAGGGTGTCTAGTATCATTCATTGAGAGTTTTCAAGGCTGAACGAAAGTGGGAGCTTCAATTTTTATATTCCTCCATGTCTTTATCAAATATTTTAGTTTTGCATTAAATAAGTTATTTATGGAGGCGCCTGGTATGTGTAAATAGGAGACGATAAATTCCTCACAATATAGAACCAATTTTAAATAAACATATTTTTCTTTAATTTAAGCGTTTGGGACGCATTCAAGAAGCGAATGAAGAGTACCACAGAAAAAAAGAAAAAATACAAATACCATCCACGCGATCCAAGAATCCCCAACATGACCCCATGTGTGGAATATGTTACGCACGATGTTATTGTCCCTCTACCCGGACGGTGTACCGGATTGTCGTTTTTACCTGAACCTCCGGGAGGGAAGAGAAAAAATATACTAAAGACCAGCTATTCGAAGCCGGGGATGTTGCGCAAAAAAAATATCCCCACCTGTTTCATTTTAGTTTATGGTTAAAGGATTTTCGCATGATGAAGCTCGTACCCGTCGTTCCGAGCGGAATTTATTCCTTCGGGTTCGCTCTCACGGGAAAGCTGTCTCTCCTCCAGGACCCAACAGTCTTACCCTTGCCCGCAATAGCACACATCCCAATAAATGAGCTTACCTAATCGTGGGATTGTGTCCGGTTTTTCAATTTCAAAATAAATCCTTTCACCTACGGCAAAGCATGGGAACGACGTTGGGTTCTCGCTCTCTCTTTCACTCCGATGCTCCGGCAAGGTAAATCCCGTTTAAATCTTCATTTTTTTGCACGTTTTGGTTACGATTCGATGCACAAACAAACACACACACACCCCGACGAATCCCGCAATGGTGAGGGTGTGAAATCGAATGTGATTGTGGTTGTGGCTGGCGAGCACGGCGTTGAACTTTCGGCTTACACCGGGTTTGGTTTCGAGGATCGTTTTCGCAAATCACCTCGCTTTAGGATTACTGCAACTGCCACCGAATCCTTTAGCGAAAGCACCGTTGAGTGGCCGAATTGTGGTTCAATTTTTGCGGTGAACGGTGAACTTGGATCCTTTCGAGTGATTTATGGCACTGACATGAAAACTCTCGCTGCCTGTGTTGTCACATGCACTTTTTGCTCACGTTTTTATTGGGATTTTCTTTTCATCAAATTTTTATTTTACTTTTAAATAAATTTCACTTGATATTTTTCTCCCCCACAAACACACGCACACTTTTTGTACAATTTTCTTCCTGGTAAGAGCTGCTTCCGACGGATCTCGGCTGTCGGGTGGAAAAAAACTACACTCTAATTTTCTTCCTTTACTCGAAGCTTTTCAATCCAACTTTTTCGCTTCCGCTTCGCAGCATGCCAATCCTTTCAACTGCACTCAACCGTTTGCAACCACTGCATCCTATCGTGCCGGGCGAAGGATAAGAATTGGAACATGAAATATCAAAGACAGCTCGAGCACTCACACACTGTACCGCCAAAGAAAATAGAATAAAAATCGGGGAGAAAAAAAAACCATTCCACTGAAAGAAAAAGGATAACTCTGTTTGGTTCGTTAGGATTATCAAAAATCAGCAGCCCGGATGTATTGTCCAAGTGTCTGCCGAAAGTGGATCGTTGGGCATTCAACGACAAAGTAAAGGAAGCATAGAAAGAAGGGAAAAATGTCCTCCGTTGCCGTTCTGCACCCATGAAGCACGCTTTAAAGCTGCTTTTCCCCGTTCGTAAGGAAACTCTTTCAGTAGGCGTCTGTGTGTGTGAGTGTGTATCGTGTCGAGAACAATAACCGCATACCCTTCCAGAGCAGCCGAACTTGCCCTTTCACGAGTAAAGGCGGCACATGATAAAAATAAAGGAAAACCACCGTCGCCACCTTCCCTCGCAACCAGACCGGATATCCTTTTCCTGCCGTGGTGCGGCGGGATTTATATGCACACATATAAATACGACCCGGTGCCACACGAGCGTTGAACCAACGCCGATCGGGGTAAGATGGACCGTAACGCCAGATGATGATACACTGCTTTAAGAAAACCCCACATACCGCGCTCCAGGTATGGTCGTGTATTCCATCGACGGATAGATGAACACTTTCCACTGATTTTTTTTTTTGTAAATTTTATTTTCGTTTATTTCGATTTTGACGCGCGCGTTTCGTTCAGCACGTTGCAGCTCGGGCACCCTGCAGCGCACCGTGGAAAATTGTGAAAACCACCGAGTGGTTAGATAGTCGAGGGCGAACTGGTTCGTCTGACACGGCAGGACACGCGAATCATCATCGTCGTGTACAGCTGAGAGCAAGGTGAAGAGAAAATGTATGCGAGCGAGATGGAAACCACATCCACGGCACTGGAGAGAAATTCGGAGAAAAGTTTTCCTTTCCTTCTTTTGCTGTTTTTTTTTTTTTGTTGACTAGTCAACCAGCTGGTTTGCAAGTTAAGCCTAACGAAAGCGGGAAAACCATCGAATTAGGGATGGAATTCCATCGAAATCGACCATTGAGCAAGGATTCGCTCTCCCACTCTCTTTTACTGCTCTCCATTTCGTATCACTACCAGCAGTTCTTTCGCGAAAAAGATTCCCTTCGCTCCGGTTGCCTAGCAATGGCTGATGGTGGGAAGCGGTATGCAGTCACAGCTGTTCGCTGTTCGGGTGAAGTTCATGGAAGGAGAATTGTTTCGAATGCAAACCCAGCGAGTGTATTGGTGCTGATGATGCCGCGTAATATAGGTGTGCTCATGCTGATGGCGTTGGCATGCGGCTGCGATTTAAGTCAATTGTTGGGCGAATGATAAAACAATATTTTAAACAAAATAGCTCTTGAAGCGAACGAATAATTCTTAAAAATAAATAGTTTAGATTTTATGTTTTTATAAGTTGAAAGTTTGGATTAGGCATTAGTGGAAGAGTTCAAACTAATGTTCAATATGTGGTGGCGCCACCTTTTGATCGGCCACGGAACTAGAACATATTTATTGTAATTTGTGATATCGCTGCAGCACAAGAAACACGAAACGACAATCGTTTAGCAACAAATTAATTTTATTTATATAATATTTATATATAAATTATCATATTGTAGTGTGGTTTCTTTCTTTTCTTTCTCTCGGTTGTTCCATCCACTGTTACGTCCACATTATCGCTACTCGTTCTATTTTTTGTCTCACTTGTTACTCTGGTTGTGTTTTTTCCTTCTTGTCGGCATTCGCCGTGGGTCAATTCGTTTTTTTTTTCTTTTCGTATTTGTTCTGTTTTTTCTATTTTTTTCTTCCATCAGTTTTCCATCTTCCGCACCTCACTGCACGCAGAGATTTTTTCTGTTTGTCTCCTTTGTGTATGTGTGTTTGTGTTTTGTGGTGTATGAGTGAGTGTTTTTGTGTTCAACGGTCTGTTGTTGCGCATAGTTTCATTTCATTTCTTTCCTTGATTCCTTCACGCTCGCATTTGCTCTCCCTTCCTATAAATAGTTGAGTGCTGAGTTTGCTACCAAAAGTATGCCAAAATTATTTTACATTTGCCGAAGTGTTTTTTTGCCGTCCGCAATGTGATGCTGATGCCTTAGATGCTTGCGGTGCGACCTTTTCACACGTTACGGACCATCATTTTGGGTTCTTCTTGCTTTCTTGTTACAGTTGCTCAAACATACACACGAAAACTAAGATTTAGATTAATCCAAAAGTGGTGAATTTTGCTCGAAATTTACACATAATGCTACGCTTCTAATCACACCTGCGCTGGACTCTTGGGGCTTGCATGCAAATCGCCACGTTCCTAATAGTTTGCCATTTTGTTTTTTTTTTCTCTTCCATGTTCCTTGTTTCTGCTAGTTGCATGTTTTTTCGTTCGATAGCATCTAAATAAGTAGTTAATTTTAAGATTTAGTGTTTACTTTGCTTTCCGAATGCTCGCCTGGTGTGGCTGTTCCTAGCCACGCATTGGAAAATGAATGAAAGATACCATTTTAAGAAGTATAAGTAATTTTCAATAAGCTTCCAAACGACAGTAATTTTGGGTTGGGTTTTTTTTTTCGTGATGCCGATGGCCACACGCTTGCCGAAACGCAGTCGTGCAGCGCTGTACTGAAGCAGAACTGAGGGAGTTTTTTGTTATTTTGTTTCGAGGGAAACGTAAACCGTGCGTGTTCTTTTCTCCTTGTTTTTTGCTGTTTCTCTCGAGCATGCCGTTTCGCTTTTTTTTTTCTTTGTGCGACATCTCAATCAGTTATGCGTCCACCTGTTCCATCGTTTAATTTAATTACATCGTATTTAAATCACAGATATAATCTATTATTTAATAATAATTCTCTTTCACAGCTGTTTGAACAGTTGGTTTGTACGGGGTGGTGGGGGGAGGAGGAGGAATGAAGGGGGAAGGGAGTGAAGATGAAGAAAATTATGATCAGACTAGGCGGATGAAATGAGAAATGGGGAGAATACGTAAAACTTTAACGAAAGAAACCAAAAAAGCTCACCGAACGAGCTTTTGACGAGCTTTTGTCTGATTTTGGCGAAAACGAAGCCTGCGCTCGTTGTGTTTTGCAGGGTTTGCAGCGCGCTCGCATGAAAATAAATAAAAAATAATAAAATCTATCAAATTATCCTGATAGCAGAAACATCACCATGAAAGCCAATTCGGCCACGGTACGCCACATCTTGATTAATGTGTGTATATTTGTGTGTGTTTGTGTGTCTGTGTGTTTCGTTACACTTTCGCTCACAATGTCAACGTAAGGCCCGAGAGGTACTGCACAATATGCAATAATATTGATTACGCTTCGTATACAACGAGAAAATTTGAGTATACTTCTTGATTCTGTATTCCGGCAGTGCCCGTGTGGTGATGTTCTGTGCCCGTTGGCGGTCAGTGTTCGTTCGCCCACCGGTTCGCCTGATTGTACCTGATTCTGTGCGGTATAAACGGACCAAACCAACTGTCATAATCGTATAAGCGTTAGAAGTCAGCAAATGAACGTAAGCTTAAGTAAAAACAGGGGAGTTGAACCGAGTTTTGATGCGTATATGAAGTTCGTATATCGCTTGTACCGTTCCGTACAATGTTGCTTCGTATTTGCCGACGGCGTGTGTCGTTTTAATGCTGTATTTCAACTGATGAAAGCTTGCGTGATGCCGATTGCATTGTTCCATTTGGGATCTTTGCGTTTCTCTTCTCTCTTGTTTCCTTATGCCACTTGCTTGCGTTTGTTTGAATGTTGAAAGTTGCGTGATTTCGGTGCTTAGGTTGACAATTTTGATACAATACAAAAATATAAAAAAAAAACAAGTTATGCGCATTTTTCGAACGATGTATAAGATAACTCAGAAATACACCGTGCCCTGATCAGTGATCTTCGAACAGCAGGACAGCATCCTACATTTGATGGTGATAGTGAATCCCGAAACTAGAGTTTTTGGATGCTTTTCTTATACTTTCTAAATAGTTTTTTATGCTACACAATTCATTCTTTCCTTCATTTTACTTGTTTTCCAAACATTTGTGTGTACATGCGCGTGCCTTCGTGTGTGCGTGTGTCTGTGTTTGTATATGTTTTCGTATGACTGTGAGAGTAAGAGGGACTTTTGCTTTCCAGTGATGGGTAAATTTGTTTACATCTACTTCCACCAGTTCTCGCCAAAAATATGCACTTTTTCTTGCTTATTACAGCTCAACTAAACACTTTTCTACCAAAGATTGAAAACTTCTAAACGTTACATCTTACGTATGTGTGTTTTTTTTTGTTTGTTTGTTTTGTCTCTCCCTTTTATTTTCCTTTTGTTACTTGCTTTGTTCATTCGTGCATGAAAGTTCCACCTATCGCCGCAGTAGTATACGCTACCTTCACTCGCTTTTCATTTTTCTATCTGTTTACTAGTTCTATTCTTTCCCATTATCTTTACGTTTCTTGCTAGTTCGTTTCCATCGGTTCCTCACACGTTCCAATCGGGTTGATACGTTTTGCCTAAAGGTTCCCCTTCACCACTTTCACATTATCACCAACTCACCACGGGTAATTTTACACTGCTCTTTGCGTACACATCCCTTTTTCTTAACGGCAATTTTACAAGTTTATCAGGTTCGGGTTTTCTCTCGGGTTTGTTTGTTCATTTGTTGATTTTGTTTGTTTATTTTGTTAATTACAAATAGCTTACATTTAAGGTAAATGTACTTTGTCGGTTTACTCTCTTTGCTACCATTAGCTTCGGTTTCTGCTTCTTTTCTTCTTCTTCCACACATTATTACTGTAACAGTACTTGAACTTTTTTTCTTTGTTTTCTCATCTAATAGTTTTGCATCGTTGCAGTTACTGGCTAATGTTGTTTAGTTTCTCTTCTTTGTCGTCTCCTACTATGCTCTCTTCAATGCTTTTGTTTTCTCAATTTGAACCCTGAAATTTTGTACTTCCGAAAAGAGTGTGTACGAGTGACCGCGGGCGCGTGTGTATGATTTTGAACTATTTGATGTATGTATTACGTTTTGTTTTTCGTCCGTCATTTGTAGAAAAGAGTGACTGTGAAAGTGGATTGAGATTTGTTCGAATGTTACATCGGTAGATTTATTACACGTGTACCATTCTACAGGCGGCTTTTTTCCTCTTTGATTTCCTGTCGCTTTTGTTTGTCTTAAGCATAATATATTCTTGTGATCCGTATGTTTTTTATTCATTTGTTAAGATTTTTTTAATTCCTTTTCCTTTGTTCCTAAACAAGTTTGTACTTTTTGTATTCGATTATGGTGCCTCAGCAACGTTCGTTCACATGCGTTATGTTTGTGTATGTGTTCAAGGTACGCTTTCGCTTTCTTGTGTCGTGTCTAGTCGTGTGCATCTTGTATTGATGATATTAAGAAAAACTAACATTTACACAGCGGCAAGCGCTTTTGAGGTTATGTTATCATGATGTTTAGAGGATCGTGTCATGTGAGGAATCCGTATGGAGTGTCTCCCAAAAATGACCATCTATGTGAGCGTGAGTTAGTGTACATGTATGAAGATGTAGCGTGTATCATTTTTAAATTGCCTACTGGCGACGATGGTTTTGCTTCATTTTCCTGCACATTTTGTCTCTCGCTCGCTCGCGTTTTCTCAGCTGATTGCTCACGTGTTGTGTTGTTTTTTCTCTCTTTCTTGGTTTTGTTAAACTACACCAAAACATCTAGGGAATAATTTTAAATACTTATCTGATTTTCTGTTCTCTTTCTCTGTTTTTTTATCCACATCAGATTACATTCACGCTTGCATGCTTATACACACACAGACACACACGATGCAAATTTTGACTTTCTGTCGCGACTTTTCGAACTCTAAAAGTGTATAAGTGTACTTACACCTGTGGAATTGTTTTGCTTCCGTTAGTTATTCATTGGTATACCGCATGAAATTTTGAACTATTCACCATCAAACATCCTGCGCCCGCAAACAGGCAATGGTATTGGAAATATGGTTCCGGCAACATGCTCGTAATATATCGTTCCGATCGTATCTCTCTGAAGTGTGTGCGTGTTTACGTGTTTGTATATATATTTCTTTTAAATCCACTCAACCGTATCGCTGGCTCGATGGGCCTATATTCGAGGGATAATAAACACCGACACTCTGGTCTTGTTTCGTATTTTGTGTTGTCTCTCGCGTCTCTCGCAAAAGGACTTTTGTAGGGTAATTTTTGTTTCAGAAATGGTATAGCTTGTCCAAGGGCGTTCATCAGAAGATCATACCGATCGGCTTCCCCGCTTATTACTTTAAATGTTCAGTAGTGTTGTCGTTTTTTTTTTAATTTTAATGTTAAGTTTTTTCACATCTACACTGCTTCTGCTGTTCTATATATCCGTAAAATACCTAGATGCCTAAAAATGTTGCGCCTTCTAATACATACGATATAAATTAAAATTTTAATCCAAAATTGCACCGTACTCGCATTCGAATCGTCCTCGCCTTCCTATATGCACATTCTACCACGCGCTACGAACAGCGATTTTTTTCCTTTTTTTTTCTTTTGCGAGCATGTTCCGAGCGCACCAGATTCATTTTTTAAGGGCCTTTCCTCTTCCGTGCTTTGTTTCTGGACATCCAAACATCGTTAGTTTAAGTGTGAATTTTATGATCATAGGGTTTTTAATTTTTTAGTTTTCTTTACTTTTGCCGTTCCTTTGGCTATTCGCCCCATACGTATACACCTAAACGTTACATATCGCCTAAAGTTTGTTTATTTCCTTCTTCTTCGCTGTTACGCGTTTGCACGCTATCAGTAAGAGCGCTAGAGTAAGAGACGTGCCGAAGACTTACTCATTATTTATAGGATTAATATTTAGATGTTTACGGTTACTCTAAAGATAAGTGTTTGTTTTACAATTTTGTCTGGTATATCGTTATCGTAAATTTCAAAGTTTTTCTTTTGTCCATCCAGCCCGCATGGTTGTTCCTCGTTTCGCACAAAGAACGATTCGTTTTGGAATATTATTGTGTGGGTTTGTGTGTGGTGTTGTGCTTTGAATGTACTCGTTCATATCATCGCAGCTAAGAGAGAGTGAAGTTTCGTTTGAGGATTTGTTGTTGTTGTTTAGTAATTGATTTAACTCAATGCTCAATTGAATTCACGTTCAGGTTGCAGAAATAAATTAGTATGAAATCAAAACCATTACAAAGTGATAAATTATCGAGTTTTTTTTCTTATTGTTTATCGTCAAGCATACCTTTCATTCACTGTTCAAACAGGATCCTGGACGGAAAGGATTGGATTATTATGATTCTAAAGCAACCAAATTTTAGGTTCGTAGAGAGATGTATATGAATACCACATCAAACATCGTCAGCTGACCACAGAAAACTTCCTACACAAAAACTAACAGATAATCAGATAATAAAAATTGAGAACAATAAGAAATTTTACTCAAAAAATCATTATATACACCAAAACTCAAGGCAGAATATGATGAAAATTATGAGCGATACTTACCATACTATACTACAAATAAAAGAACATAATGCTTAAACATGATAATATAGACTTCAGTGAAATAAAATCAAACGTAGTCATCAAACAATAAACATAGAGTATAAGAACAAATTATAAACAGAAAATAAAAATGAACGAAAAACATACGAAAAATTGAGTTTTATTCGTTTTAGCATTTTTTCCATAAATCTTCCGCTCATTCGCATAACGTTATAAACTTCTAGTCACACGTCATTACATCGTCATTGTACAAAGAAAAAAGAAAAGAAAGTTGTTCCCCCCTTTTTTGTTAGCTGTTATAGTAGGCTGTTTCTTGTCTTATCCTGTCATCCTGCCCCCTCCCTAACGACATTTAATTTTTACATACTTAAACAAAGTTTTTTTATCCATCGGGATGATGCCTACCGATCCTTATACGTAGGTGCGCTCCCTCCCTCCCCCTTTCGCCCCTCTAGAGGGAGGCCTTTGAACAAACACAATATTACACGGTACGGGAGGGACAGTAATTTTAAGCAAAATTTTAACCCAAACTTATACCGAATTGCTAAACCGAGGCTTAAAACGAACCAATCTTAGTAGGCGACTGTAGCGCCAGTGGATGTGGTTGCATGTGGCTTGCTGGCACGATACTGTGCCCAGGTTGAGGTATTACCGTGATAGTGTTATTACGTTATGCACCACGTAGCGCCGCATCATGCCACTTAGAAGCTACTTTTTACACAACTAACCATCTGCTCCTCCGGCCGGAGCGGATCTTACACTTTCATCATCTGGCACCCTGCGGAGGGGGAATCTTAAACATAAAATATTAACAACATCCAGCGCATCTCCGCTCCACAGCGCACGGGGACGGTGGATGTTCACACTCGATCTCGATCATATATCGCAGGGAAAATAAATTGGTAACTTGAGTTGAAAACTCGTAATCATGATTCACCACTGACGATGTTTGACATCGATATTCTCATATGTTGGTTGCTCTCTGTGTCTCTTTTCTTGCTCGTCCGTTTTTGTTTGCCCGCATGCTTGTCACACTACTAACGGGTAGATGTGTACTTCTTGTTTGTCAAATTTTCCAAACGTTTCCTTTTCGATTTCCTTTTTTTTTACTTCTATGCGCATTCGATTTTTTTTGTTTAAATTTTTCCTTTGCGATTTCTTGCGTTGCTGTTAACTAAATTTAGAACAAACCCAAAACCAATATTAAACCCAAACATTATCGAACTATTAAGGAGGACGCTTCGCATCGCTAGATCGCCCGGTGGTTGCTCTAGGTAGCTCTATAGGTAGGTAGGTTTGAAGCAACTCTACGTTCTATTTGTTTTATAGTTAAATTTTGACAAAAAATTATAATAATAAGCCGAAACATTTGATGCATTTTTTATCCAAGCATTTAAAACTATAGTTTGCGATTTCTTGAGCTTCTCCGCGATCTCCTTCTGCACAAGCTCTTATCATTTTTTTACTCGTCGTTACTTGGAACAATCTGAAGTTGTGAGACGTTGAAGATGATAAATTTGAATCGAAATTGAAATTCATGCTTGCTTTTTCCGTTCATTGGGGTGGTTGTTTTGTTGGTGATGGCAGTGTGAATTAGGGGAGATAACTGACGTTTCCGGCACTAACTTCTCTGCGTCCATGCGTGTCTGTATGTTGATGTGTTCTGTGTACCATTACAAAAGAGGTTTCTTTAAACTAGTTTTATAAAAGCTATTTTTTAAACGTTAAAACGGTGGGATTATGTTTTCATGCATCCCTTAACAACGACCACACGGCGCACTGCGATGTGCTCGGTATTGGCCACAGTAAGGGACGCAAATATGACGCATAGTACGGTATCGCGTTCAAATAGAGTAGAGTTTTGTGTTCAAATAGAGTAGAGTTCAAAAATAATGCACCAAAAGCTAGTAGTATGCCTTATGCTATGACAATAACACGAAGATAGCGCCTTGTTGCTGTTGTTGTTCTTGTAAACCGAATACTATTGAAAATGGATGAATGACAGCATGACAGCTGACGGAACAGTGGTATCGAATACGGACGTTGAAAATAGAAGCATGAATTTAGGTGTAATTTAAAAACAAATAACTTCAGATGTGTTCGTTGCTGTGATGGAACTTGAAGAGTTCGTGATTGGTATGGTTTTGTTAATCAAGTCGCTTCAGATCTTTTGTTTTGCTTTGTACGGAACAAGAGGAGTTGCCATATCCGTTTCGGTCTTCGCGAATCTCGTTTTTACTCGTTTTTTTCTTCTATGGATTTTCTTTTTCTCTGGTGCTGCTAGGTTCAGCTGATCGTAACATGCCTGTCCGATAAGACGCGGCATCAACAGAACGGCAAAGAATATAAAACGGGTTTAACGCGTGCTGCTTCCAGTACTGTAAAAGGGTACTGCTTTTCTGAGTTTGCTGTGTGTATATTCTGGCCCGTGTTTTTTGCCACTGTAAATAGGTATTCTCGTACTGAGTTAAACTGTGCAAGCTGCTGAGATAGCCTTGCTTACTATTATTGTATTGACTTCTGTCGAACGGTTGGTCACCGTCTGTCCGGCTTTTGTCGTGTTTTGGTTTCAGATTGCGCAGATAAAAACTAAAATTCCTATTCTTTAAGGTTTTGTTTGCTGGTTATCTCTATTGAACGGTAACGACTCTTTTTGAAAGAGTGCCTATTTCGTTATAAATGCTTTGTATTAAATAAATAAATAATCTGTTACCCATCCGCACGTCACAGCTGTGACCATGAACTGTACTTATATCCGGTTCTTCGTTCTGTCTTTACGTCTGGCTCGCATACGTTTCTCTCGTTTTGTAGTAGTGCACAGTTCACACGGTCGATGCTATATTTACGTCTTCGTGTGTATATATCATGAACGGTATAGGTTCGATCCATGTGTCAACTGTGTCTCTGAAACTGATTCTCCTTTATCACTTCTTTCTCTCGCACTGCCGGCCACTACCAGTTTCTGCTTTTGTATGACAATTGAAACGCAATAGCTTTAAAACGTGGGCAGCAGATCCGAGGAAGAAACAAGTACAAATAATAAACATAATGTAACATTCGGAATACTGTGCTTATCTGTCTACTACTGTTCCGGTTCGTTAGTTAGTTTTCTTTTAGTGTTTCATAAGGCCCTTTACGAAGGTGAACAGCACGGGTCACCGGTGAAGGAAACTTCAACGCAGTAATTAAAATCCATTTAAAGAGGAAAAAATTAATACAGTCTCCACCTACTGCTCGCGTGGGTCACTTGGTCCGGCTGGCTGATTGGCTTGTGTATTATTAACTATTGATTTGCGGTGCGAGGATGTTGTGTTCAAAGCACCCATTTTAAAAACAAAGGAAATAAGAGCAAAATCAGGTAATTGTATAAACACGAAAAAAATAACTAACATTCTACGTATTGCATTGTCGGTACGTTGTTTAACATCTACTGAGGTAACAATAAATAACAGTCTCTTCGGTTCGGCTCCCGTTCAAAATCACCAGCGTCGTGTTCCAGCATCCCAAGCTCGAGCAGCTCCAGTGGGCGAAGGAAGAATTGATTCCTTTTTCGTACAGAGATTTTAACTTCCTCGATCCGTCCGTTCCTTCACCCGTTTACCGCACAAGTCCCCCATTCACATTCACATTCTTCAACGTGCTGGTTCTTCTGCTGCGTGTGAGCTTCTCGTGTCGAGAGCCACCAGCAACACTCAAAACGAAGAAAACGAAAACATTAGACTAGCTTATTGCATAGCAAAGGTAGTACCGATCTCTTTTGCCACGGAACCCCGTCACGTGTGATGCGAGAGGGTATGCGACGCCGGAAATGGTAAAATATTTACACTATTTCTATGTATATGTGTGTTTGTTTTTCTATGTGTTTATCCTGAGTACGGGTGCCACCATCAACTTATCACGACCGAATGTGCCTTCTGTATCGTGCTTGCGCTTGTTGTATGTACCTTGGTTACTTGATGTAACTACTCAACACCTCACCGCCTACTACTGCCTGCCTTGTGGTTCAGTATTCGCTCCCTTTCCCATTGGTAAAAGCCTCGTTCGCTGTGTATTTCTTAGCCTCGAATGGTTCTGTAGTATTAGTAGCCTCGATTGTGAAATGAATCTCGCACCTCTGAGTCGATTGATAGTTGTGTTGATGATGGCACCATGTGTATTCTTTTACGATGTGAACTGAACACACGCCATATACCCGTAGAGGATTAAGGTTGTTTTTTGAGGGGGTGCAGATATTTGCTTATGTGTGTGTGTGTGTGTGTGAGTGCGGGATTTTTTGGTATACGTTCATGTGTAGAAGAGATAAGTTTGTATTGTGTACGAAAAGCAATCCAAAAACAGTATTCCAAAAGTATACGCGTTGTATGGTAGTTTTGTTTTTCCTTGGTAACGATCGGCCCATGTGCTCGCTGTTGTTATGTTTTGAATAATTTTGAATTTTTAACATCCGTATCTCTCATGTCGTATGTCGTATAGATTCGCACTGCTACTAGACAGGCTTCCACCGTGTCCACCACTTCCAGTACGCCGGTCACCGTGCGCAGTTGTATCGTATCGCTCACAATGCATTACTGATCTGTAAGATCAACCAGTTTTGCAGCAAAACCTAATGCAAAACCACGCCCAGGCGGCCAAACAGGTAAAATCATAACTTTACGTATCTTGTTGTTTTCTTCCCGTGTTTCACCATCACCTCCTGTCCGTCTTCCGTCCGCGCCGTTTCTTTACACAACTTATGCTGACGCAAAAGAGCTTTTTTTTACAGATTTTGTGTGGTTTGTGAATTTTTACAAAACATGGGTATAACGCCTTCCATTTTTGTTTAAGTATATCTCGTTTCCCTACGCGCTAGGATAGTATAGTAGAGTTTTTTTTTAAAGAAAGTTTACGCCCATTTTCGTCCGTATTCGTACTCCTTGATCTTGCCGTACCTTCCGACATCATTACGATCCTCTTCTTCTCTCTGCCTTTTCCGTGCCCGATCGATGGTCAACACATTCGGCAACGAAAATGCGGTACATAAATGTTAAATTAAAAAAAAAAGCACAAACGCAGATAAACAATTTATGTAACAAAACCGTTCACGGAGCCCTGCAGGAACATTGTTGTACGCTAGAACAGAAAAGTAAATGCCACAAACACATCAAAACAAAACACCTTTGCTCGTGGTTCGTATGTGTGTCGAGTAGAAAGCTCACTACGACTACGACGACGCGCCTGAGTTCCTGTTTGACTATTTTTGCATATTTTTTCTGCTCTTATTTTGATAAGTTCCTTCGCATGCCTCCGTGTGCACATGCGCCTCTGCTGTGTGTATCGCAATCTCAGTGAACGATAGCGATTGTTAATACATCCTAATTAATTCTACAATGTTTCGTTACATGTTTATTGTACCTGAGTGTGTTGCACTTGTGACTAGCTGAGTTTTTTCTCCTCCCATTTCGCGTTCTTCTTATCAATATGCGTATTTTGTTTTTATTTCCATCTTCATCATTCTTCAGTTTTGATGTTCCACTCATCCGAGCAATGCATCAACGTCCGTTTTTGTGAACTTTCTCGCTGTTTTCCAATTTCGACTCCAGGAAGGTTTGCTTAAAAGGAACATAAAATGTGTCGACGTTTGCAAACACAACAAAAAAACAACAAAATCAAATAAAAGACATGTGTTATTAAAACAGCAATAACAAAATAAAAAAGGAAATCCAATATTGTTCCATCAATCGGCTAAAACCCGTCACATTCGGCCTGACGGAGGTTTTACACAGAATTTCGCGCAGCGTCCAACCCATAGGGTGTAATTATAAGTAGAACCGATCGACCTCACCGTCACATCGCCTCGTGTGGATTTTCGTGTACTCAAAATCATCCAAACCTAGTTCCGAAATATATAGCAAGCCGAAAGAACCTAGATTACGAACCAGAGCTAAATTGGCTTCCGTATGATATTCTCCTTTTAACCGATAGTTAGAACGCTCGGTGCAGCAAATATGATAAGTGTTTTTTTTCTCGTTTTTGTTTTTATAAATAGAAGTGCTGATAAGCATCATCGATCGATTGATTCATTGATAGGAAAAAGGGAAAAAACAAACAACAAACTCACACTCAGTTTTACCTCTTACGTTATGCTCCATTACTTTCGTATCTGCGCTTCAATTTTGCCTTAATTATGCCTAAAAGGTATATGTGTGTCCAGCCCATGCTTTCCTCAGCTTGGCTGTTTGCTTAATTTTGTCTTATAAAAAAGTATCTTGCTGTATGATCTCTCCACTGCTATCCCTCTCGTTCTCTCGCTCTCTGTGTCCGCAATCAATATATCCGTAATAGCGCGTCAACAAAAAACAGCAACGAAAACATCATTTGTTTACTCTCTTCCTCATCTCATACCTCGCTCTACTAATTGAATTTAGAATTTTGCTTAGAAATTTTGCTTAATAATTTTGAAAATCCGTATTGCCTAAAGGGGGGGCTAAGGAAGTGCGTGTGCTTCTTCTGTGTTACGCTTTTCCATTTACCTTGTACTAACTAAATTTTATTTACTTCATGTGTGTGTGTTAATAATTGCCAAAAGGGGGGATTATTTGTCAAAAGAGGGTATTTTTTCTTCTTTTTCTCTTCATGTTGCACGAAACGATTACTCAAATGACGCAAAAACCATAATCGAAAGTCAATCGCTCTCTGTGCTCCGAAACACACACAAACAATAATTTAATTATTGCCGCTTTTCGCTGACGGTACGACGGACTCTGAGTGTCGGTTTGTTTGTCTGTGGTGATGATTATATTTTGCTGCTTTCTGCTTCCTTTTTTTTTTGGAAGATAGAGCATTCCCATTCGTTTCCTTCGGTGTCGTGTTAATTTTCACATCAATACATGCTAAAGTGTTTTTTTTTTGTGTTTTCTTAATCGCTTTCTTGTTATTGCGTTACATTTGCCAAACATAATTTCTACTTTTCTTGCAATATAGGTGTTTCGAAATGTTTACATTTTCTTATTTGTGTCATTTAGATAAATGTATGTACATCAGCGCAACAGGAAAGCGCAACGAAGATGTCCTGTTGCGTTCTCCGGTTGCGCCTGTTTGCACGTAATTTTGTTGCTTTCTACATCAATTACCAGAACCGGTGAAGTGTTTTTGTAAATTTTTTCAACGACTTTGCTTGATGCATATACGTTACTAAACGTTTGTAGTGAATGTGATTCTGATGGTTCGTTCAACCTGCAATCATCAATTATCGTTTGCTTTTCGTATCATATCATATGCCGCTCTCTAGTCGTATCATCTTTACTCAAATTTCATAAATTTACATCGCTGACTAAATTTTGCATCCACATTAGTGCTTCGTGTTATTTCCTTCGTTCTACTACAACCGCACCACTGTTGGGAGCGCGCGCAGACCGATTTACCTTCATCGTATCGTTTGCTCTTTGCGTTCACACATTCATTCGTTACTGCCAAAATTTAATTTCATTAAATTTGTATTCCTCAAGCTATTTTATAGCTTTCGCATTTGCTTCCGAGTTCCCGTTCACACATTCTACACATTGGAGCGAACGGATGCAAGACCGACCCGCACGACGGATTGCGCACCAGCAGACTTCAACTGCAAATTTACTTATTTACATGAGATTATTTCATCCTACCATGTGTATTTCTTTTTTATCTTATCTCTCTCTTTCTCTCTCTCTCCCTCTCTCTTTCTCCTTCACATCCGTCTGGCGTCGTTGTGCCTCATTCTTTCTACTGTCTTAGTAGTTCATTGTTTTTAAAGTGCTCGCACTCTCTATGCAACCATTCATCACCATCATATGTTTATACCATTGTTTCTTGTTTGTTTGTTTAGCAACATTATTTGTTTACGTCAATTTAGAGTTTTCATTTCCGTTTCCACTTCCAAAGCGCTCTCTCAAACGTTCAGCTCATTTTCGCAATTTTGCATCCATTCCGTTCATATCCACACCGTGCATCTTCTGCATTTTTTGTTCCATAGATCCTTTTTGTCGAAGCTGTCGAAAATTTAGAACCACCCAAAATTCATGTTCTTTCCTCGGGCTCCCGGGCTCCCGGGCTCCCGGGAGATTTTGTGCATCCAGTTATGGGGATTTTTATCGTCCTGTTTTGCCCTTTCCTTTCGATTTGAACCACGCCAAAACTCGCTTCCTAGCATTCCTTTTACCTGTTGATTTCTGCATCATGATTGCCGAACACGATGTGCGGCCTGTTTTCGTGCCATTGCTTACGAGTTTTGCTCATTGCTAACACACCTAATATCATTATTTTTTCCCATTCCGAAACACATTTTTGTTGTGACAGCATTCTATTCGTCCAAATATTCTTTCCACCTGTTTGCTGTGTATCCAAAATCTATGTAAGCCATGGTGTTTCTTGCCAAACACATGAAATAATAAAGAAAAGTGGACTGCTTCTTCTACTCCGAAATCGATTTGAAATAACTTAAGCTGTGTTAAGCCGTGGGATGCATATAATAAATGTGAGTTTCTGCCAAAAAGAAATCTTCATTGAGGTCAAGAAACTGGTTGTTGCCCTTTGTATTTGCTGGTTTTGTTTTGCTCTTGGTTAAGCTTCTCTGTACGGTGATGATGATCCAGTTGCATATTTTTTATGTTTTTTCATCTTGATTTACACCTCCTACTGCCTGTTTTCTTCGTCGTCTACTTTACTCTTATTAGAACGTTTGATTTGTTTAACGTTTATGCTCGTATGTTGCTGTTACCTGATTTGTAAATGTCTTTGCACAGAAGCGTACGTAATATTTATTGATTTCTGTCTATTTGACGTTGCCTTATTGCTTAAAATCAAGAGCTATTCAAAAATTAACGTAAAATGGCGTTTCTGCGAACGCACTATTTGTCACTATTTCTACAGTACGTGGAGGTAGTTGATTTCAATGTTCATTCTTTTTGTTTTCGTTCGTGTTTGTATTTCTACTTTAGTTTAATGTATGCTTTATTATTTTTCACCTATTTTACGATCGCTTATACATGTTTGCTTTTCGCTTGCATACAGTCAGAGAAACCTGGGTTTCATTTCCAGGTTTTATAAATGCCGGGTTTGTTTCATGGTCTATGTTTTTGTGTATTTATATATGTGTTTGTGTGTAAGTATTTTACTTCTTCTCTTTGTGGCATTATGAGCTTTACTATTCTTTTCTTGTTGTTTTTGCTTTCGCATTGGAAGAAACCAGTTGTACAGATTGTGATAACAAGAATGAACATAAAAGTTAGACGTAAAACATGTACATTTCCATATAAACGAATAATACCTAGGCGGTGTTGCAATAGATTGTGTAAATAAAGAAAAACCGTTAGTTGTTGCATTAATAAAATGTCTAGCAGAAAAAAAAGACCCGTTTATGTTGGCAGTTGTGTCTTTCTTTCGTGTAAATTGCTTGAAATATCAATACCGTTTGATACGTCTACCCCTCTATAGCTCTCTTCGTGTATGTTACCCTTTGTTTTCTTGTTGTAACAGCTGTGTAAACAGTATTAAGAATAAGGGGGAAGAAGTGCATTCAAAATGAAAACAGTAGTTGTAGCACTAGAAACAGAAACAGGCTATTTTTAACAAGAAACATAATTCTTATCCCGGGGATAGCGTCCATCTTTCTACTGCAAAAAAGATGCACATCCGATCCCACGCGGCTCATTTTTCCCGTGTGCTAATACAACTATTTTCTTTATCGCTTCAGCTCGTGCCGCGAGACTGTGTTTAACTCTATATGATTCTCTTTAAAAATTGAACTAACGGATTCTATTTCATTTAAGCGTTTGACGTCATACTTAAGGGAAGGGTTTCGAGGGAAGCATATCTATTCTTGTATTTTAATTCTGGGTTTTGTTTTCTCCATTTTCAGTATGGGTGTGTTCGCTTCAACTTAATTTCAAATCGAAAAACAAAGGCAAACATCTAGAATCCGAAGTAACTATCGGAGAACGCAAAAATATGAGAAAACTCATAAAAAAACAACCTTACAAAGCTATTTTATGCAAAACAAAATAAAATTCATCTGTGTAACGCTACGATAATATAACAAACGTTGATAGCATCTTTCGAATTGCGGTGTTGCCTCTCTCTCTCTCCCTCTCTCTCCCTCTCTCCCTCTCTCCCCCTCTCTCTCTCTCTCTCACTACTACTCTCTTTACTCGTACTCCTTTCTTCCGGTATTCATTGTTGCTTCGGTAACTTCGGTTCTGTTTGTATTGGTAAATGTGTTGGTATTAAAAAAATTAAAAAAAAACTACGAAACTCCACCCATGATGAAAATGTGCTTGTGTGCATTGGGTTATGTTTTCGTCCCGGTTGTATTACTATCGTGTTTTAAAATATTTGCATCGACTTAACTGCAATTATTTCAATTGTCTAGCTCAATGTGTTCATGATGCTTGCCTCTATGTGTTTCACCATTGATGGTTTCTTTACTACATTTTAACTATATATCAGCTGAACGTCCGATTACCAGCTGTGTTTATGCCTTTACAAGCCACAACGTCGTTGACACTCCCACGGGGTGTAGTATCGATTATTCTAGCGATCTCAGAAGAGATGGAATGGTTTCCAATCTTTTCCGAACTAAACTTGTAACGATTATTTCAGGAGTCGTTTTTGTTCGTAGTATCGTATCTGTCCAGCAATACCATCCACAACGTTCCGTAAAACCGGAAACGGAAAGTGTATTACCGAGCCGTTTCGATTGCATAACCGGATATGGACTGATAGAATTGGCTGACAGTCATATTCCCATGGACTGTTCGGTGTTCGGTGAAGGTATACTGTAAAAACTAAAGAGTTTTCACGAGGAGCGGATTTAAGGACGTAAGTTTGGCTGTGAGTGTATGCGTTGGGGATGTATTAAATATTTTTACAGAAGAGTAACTAACTCAGTAATGCTATAAAAATGAGATCATTAACAAGTTCCAGTTATCTATTGTGTTGAGTTGAACGGGTGAACGTGGCAATGATATGAAACTATATTGCTTGCCATTAAAGCTCATCGCAAAAACTGCACTCCAAACAAACTCCTGTGTCCGCGTGGATAGCAGCACTGCATTGTAGGTCCAGAGGGAAGAGGATGGTGGGGTAAGTATTATAATTATAGTTAGCAGTAGCAGTAGTTCGAAGAAGTATTAGTAATAGGTAAAAGTAGTGTTTAAACTAGAATCGTCTATTTAATAGGCACCAAGTTTCCATTGCATGTTGTTCCATTAGGTATGCTCTTCTATTGAAGATATTTGTGTCTGGCGTGAGATTCCACAGCAAACTACGGTAGGAATCTCTCTCTCGCTCTCTTTCTCTCTCTCTCTCTCTCTCTCTCTCTCTCTCTCTCTCTTTTCTTATCTTGCTCTTTCTGTTTAATATGTGTTATTGCATCAATCTAAACCATAGAGCATTGCATGCGCCAGGCGAAAGAAAACCGCCATATGTGCAAAAAAATGTCTTTTGAGTTGTTGAGTTACTGCGTTCGTCGAGGCAATAGTTATTGCTCGGAACGCATCTATTCCATTGCAACCAAGCGCTGCGTTAGTTAGTCACGTCCCTATCCTCGTACTCCTTTCCCATTACCTACCATATTTCTGCGTTTCAAGTACATGTGTTTGTATGGTTTTGTAGATTAAGGTTTAAATATACTTCCATATATCTATATATATGCATAGTTTAAATATTTCTCATTAAGCTATCGATTTCAACTCTCCTATCTCTGATTCCCTATTTCATTATCGGCAGGTACATTTGTATTATTCATAAAAAAGTATGCATTACTGCTACTAACCCATCCACGGTTTGCGTTTCTTGATTCTTCATTAAATTATGATACTATTACGTGCTTTAAAGATATTATGCGTTAACAGGTATGTACTTTTCCAGTTCTTAATCCGGAAAGAAAAAAAAGACCCGGAAAGTAAACCACTACATATCAGGCGGAACCACGCGGAACACAAAATCACAAAAATCAAACCGATCCGAAGTGAAGTGTGCCACCGGTCGCCATTTTCGAAGGGAAATGCAAATCTGATACTATCCAAAAACAAAACAGCAACCGTTTCGCGTTGTGGGCTGTGGTGTTCTGGGGTGAGAGTTAATCCAAGGAACGAAATATAACAAACAAAAAATAAAATAAAACCCAAAATAATAATCATTCTAACACTTAGCGTTTCCTACAACTCTACTACCCTCTTGATCCATATCTGTATAAATATAGATACATTTTGTTACTATGTCTGTGGTGGCTGTGCACGTGCAAACGTGTGAGCAAGATTCTATTAACGATCCTCCTTCTTCTCTAGCGGGTTTCTTGTTCCGTTGGTTTAGTATAGAAAAAACAAAAACAAAACAAAATACACTCGACTCCTACAACTCAAAGAAGGTTGATGGTTAATGACACTTGTGGTGATTGTATTCGTGCTGATATAGATGTAAAATTACTCGTTTGGTCGTATAGTACGGTAGAGTAAAGTGAAGTGAGTCTTGTCTGGAGTTGGATAAACATAATGCAAGTGCCATTTGCCGTTGTGTTCAGTCCGGATCATAGTGAAGCAAAAGAAGAGCATTAACCAGATTATGCTCCACTTGTAACCAGTGAGAGTTCCGACCTTTATGAGTGTTCTAATCATTTGAAAGCAAGAATCCAATTATTTTATTGTATTCTTACATCTGTTTTCGGTGTCAGGTGAGCTTTAGAAAACGTTTGTTTCCTAAACAATAGAATTCCACTGTTACTATAATCCATTTCAAAACTATCAGTTTTCTACCATATCCATCTCAAGTTATGCCTACGAGTGCACTCGTAAGATTGATCGTACCGTACCACAGCGAACGCTAATAACAATCGATACCATCCCGCACGTGTTCAATTTAGTTGATCTGTCGATACAATCCAATCTCATTCAACAATTCGAACAGCCCCCGGGGTCTGTTAGAGAAGGCAATGTGACAACGTTGTTTGCAAATCACTATTCCCATTTGCTTCTCCCAGCATAATCATTTTCAAGGAAAATGTTTGTTTTGGACTTTTGTGTAATCCTCATCTTAACGCGTGGTTCATCCGTTTTGAACCTACCAACTTCCCATCATTTACCCTTTGTGGTTTCGATTGACTCACGATGCACTGCTGCTACACACCACTGATGATGCCGCTGCCGCTACACACGATGTTATGACGATGCCGATGGAAAGCATGCTCTCGTGCAGCTGCTGGTCTTCCCGGGAATGCTGGCTGGCGCTTTCTCGCTGTATCAATCAATATCTTTGGATGGCGTTCAAAGAACGGTGAGGGCGGGGGGAAGGGAAGGGATGACTTTGAGGTATGGCTCTACTATGCGATAATGCAACAATTCGTTTACTAATTATAGGAACAACACAACGGGAGCGATCCGCAAAACTGGGCCTCGCGGATTACGAGGGAAGATAAGCGGGAGGAGAAGGTGGGCGGCAAATCGTCGACGTCGTTGCACGCTGATGCCGCTGCTGCACTTAGCTGTGCAGCTGGCTCGGCATGAACTGCGTCTGCTGCTTGTGCTCCCGGGCGATATGCCTTCTGACGGTGTTGTTGCGGGTGAACGTCCGACTGCAGTATGGGCATGGCACGCGTATTCCCTGATGCCGCTGGCGTATGTGCGCCCGCAGATTCGTCTCGTAACCGTACTGCCGATCGCACAGCGGACACTGCAGCTTCTTGCCTGGAACGCACAGTAAACCTTTAAGATTAGTGATATCGATGTCCGTTCTTTCGGCCGGGCAAACAAGCCTAACTAACCGTCCGCCGTCGTGACGCTTTCCCGCGGTGTGCTGATCATGCCCAACATGTCGACCGATGGTATCGCCGCCTCCAGACCACCCTTTACGTTGATAAACCCGATCGGTGTCGTTGGCGTGGACGGGGCCGATGATCGAAGCGGTGACTGGATCGGTCGCATTTCCATTTTCACTCGCAAATCTTCCGCACCGGCCTGCGCAATCGAGTAGAAACAAACATCATGATCGAGACCATTCTACCGTTTTACCCACAACTTTGTGCTTGCAGATTGCCTACTTTGAGGCGTATTTGAGCAAAGCAACACCCTAAAGTAGGCCTTTCGTAATGCTTACCTCATTGCCTTCCCGACTTTCGTGCTTTACTTTATGATCTACCGAGCCGTTGTGATCGTTCCTATCCTCTCGATCCATTGTGTTTGACGATACCGGTCCGTTTCCGTGGCCATGGTGGGTTGTGCTGGGACTGTGATTTTCGTAGCGACTGAAACAGAGACAGACGCACATTTAGAGCATCATTCTTCCCTCTCCCAGCCTTTCCTACTCACTTGGACTGCTGCGGTGAATCCCGATCCGTGTGTATGGTGTCCGCTTCCGTTGGCGTCGCCGAAGAACCACTGCTGGACGGTCGATAGTTTTTGCTGCCACTTACCGGACTGCCATTCCCGGCGCTCGCCTTCCCATCCCGCAGCACGCTGTCCCGCGTTGCCTCCTGGTGCTCGTAGAACGGGCTCCGTAACGAGCGTTTCCGATTCTCGTACGCGCCGGGTAGATAGGACGATGGTTGCAGGTACGGGGAGAAGCTGGAAGCTGGTGCATTACCACCGCCGCCTCCACCACCACCACCGCCGCCGCCACCACTTTCCCCACCCCGCTCACGATCGCGACTGTTGCCACCGGACGCGCTGCTGCCTCGATCCGCCCCATTGTTGCCACTACCGTTGCCACCGTTACCACCGGCACCGCCACCACCACTGCCACCGGTTCCGCTGGATCCGGTTCCTCCGCTGCTGGCACTGCCGACGACCATGTCGTTTTCGCGCTTCACCGCCCGATTGATCGACTCCAGCGAGGACGAGAGGCTGTTGCGCTGCTGGCGGCGGATGGCAGGTGATGGCAGATCGTTCGGTGGGCCGTGGAACGGCGACTGCGATGGTTGGCTAGCGTTGGCGCTCGCAAACCGACCATGCTCGGTGGTGAGTCCTTTGACCTGCACACAACACAAACATCATTAGCATTGTTTGACGTAGCTTCAAATTGGATGTTACTACCTACCTGCAAGTTCTCAGCCGCTTTCAGAAAGCTTTCCAGCGCCTTCTGTGATACATGAACCTCGCCTTTGTACATAAACTCGAGCAGGGCGTGCATGTTGTCCGCCGACGTTGCCTCCAGCATCACGCATATCTGTCCCGTACCGACCGGGGCACGTTCGAACAGATCGGCGAAGTTTTTCGAACATGCCGCTAGTATGACTTTGTGAGCATTGAATATAGTTCCTGTGGAATAGAGAGGAAAACAAAGGTGACCAGATTAACAAAAGGAATTTAATTGATCCTTGACTCTTAATTTCTATAGACAACCATATCGAAAAAAAATATATCAAAACAAATTATTAATAACATATTTTTGTCATGCAGCTCACAGAGAAATCGGCTAATTTTGCAATATATTTTGCAAGCACACATTAAAAAAGATCTATTATTGCTTTAATAATAAAATTCCTTTTTTATTACATGGTTCCCACAGGGAACCGAATAGAATATTGCCACAACAAATTCTTCCGAAAGAACGTGTTCGCGTTATGCTACGAAATGTTGGCGGAAATTGATTGCAGCTGCAACGCAATCATCGTTATGCGTGTCTTTTCTGCCCCACACTGCCTGCAAGATGCGTGTTGCGCGTTAGAGGAGAATGTAACTAGTCCATTCCATAAGGCCGGCCAGGCCTGACTGACTGACCTATTTTCGGGGATCTAATCTAACCAAACACAAACCACCGTCGTGTCCATACGCCGCTATCGAGAGTTCTATGAAATGCTACGGGGCGCTCAAACCACGAAAACGGAACGACGTAAAATGCGTCCACCCAAACCGCCACTTTCCACTCTACACCACAACCACCCATCGTATAAAAATGCAAGATTGTCTGTTTCTCTTACATGTGGTTCCAAGAACTGAAATTTAAGAGCTTAAAACAAATCGGGCCCCGAAAACAGATTCGTGTGGTAGTGGGAGCTCCTTCCAAAATACAGTATCGCGCTATAAATATCGCTTAGAACGAGCAGCCGCAGCAGCAGCAACAGCCACACACAACGCACCCCCCCCCCCCCCCCCCCCCCCCCCCCCCCCAACGGGCAGTGCATGCGGCAGAGGTGGTTTGATAATGGGTCATGCGCAAGCGGCAAAAAATTCGGGGCCCACTTTTTCTTCGTACGATCCCGATTTGTTGGCGCAGCAGCGCAGCGGCGCACGCAGAACGCAGGGAATGCATTCGATTTCCGACCTAATTCTGGGGCAATTCTTTCACTGCTCCACACGCAAGGTGGTCGCGGATGCGCCGGGCGCGGGGTAGCGTCGTCGTTCGTATCCCCTACCCACCTCCCATCCCCCACCCATAGCATCACCCCGAGAGCGAGACCTTGAAAATGGGTGCCCAAAACGCGATAGAGGCTATGACATCATCGGCAGCGCGGCAGGGCAAGGCGTGTGTGAATGTAGACATGTGCGTGTTGGTGTGTATCAAAACGCAAGCACCGAAGCATGGAAAGCATTATTTGTTCATAACATATGGCGCCGCCTGGTGAAGCATTAAAGAATGAAATCAACACGATGGTTTGGGAATCATCGTTTCCGGGAATGGAATGGGAGTGATATTGGATTTTGGCGATATTTCGCTTATAATGCAGCTTTCGCCACCTTTCTTTGGATAATTTTCAAGCAAAACCGCTTACTTTAAGCCGATTTCGTAATGCTTTATGTTTGATGGTTTTCACATGAGAATCATTTTGTACAAGTTTGAAAGCGGATGTGGTACTGGCGGTTTCAGCACGATATTTTCCTGTATGAGGCATTATCATCATCAAGATCAACCAGAATAGTATGGTTTGAAAAAAAAAAACCACAAAGATATCGTTGTGAGGTATGGCTTAAAGTAGATATGTGGAATAATATCTACTAAAGACTACATTCTTTCGATGTATTAACAGCATTTCTAAAAACGAAACCAATGTGCATAAAAAAATGCTTTTAAGACAGAACCGTTCCAGAAAAAGGCATTATAAAATCGAAAACAAAAATGTTTCACTATTTGGCAATCGCGGTTCTTGCTTCGGTAAATCGTAACGAATCGAGCACGATTTGCGTCATGGTTCGTCTTTCATCGGAACGCATCCAACACCAGCAGTTTTCGCTCGTAAAAAGTGGTTGTTTACATTGCAACGCGGGCTGCTGCCCCCACCGATTGGTGCAACTTGTTAAACATAGCGTCCAGCCGCCCCGATCATGTTCGCCCTCGTCTCGCCTCCAGCATTTCCTGGACGCCGAACTAAAACAGTGAAAGTGTGAAAGTGTGTTTTCAGCGCGCTCGGGACCTCCAATGCAATCACGGGTTTACTACCACACGACACCACCGAAACGGCACCAAAAGAAAAAAAACCGTCGTCTTTACGATTACGCAGCGTGTGCTTGCGCATCACAAGACACAACATTGTTCGCGGAGGGCCCTCGTCGCTCTGGGCAACCCCCGCCACCGCAGTTGCATCGCGCGCGCAACAAAAATCAAACAACTCGCACCACCACCACCCCCACGAAAGTAGGTCACGCACATTTCGTAGTATGTCCCACACAACCCGCAGACGTAGAAAATGCAGTCGAACTCATATCATGCGCGAGTGCCCTTATTCTAGCGTTGCGTTAGACGCAACAAATTACACACGGAACGGTGAGTTCTTCAGTATTGCCCATGCCCAATAGACGACCGCCTGCCGGTTGCTTCACAACGACGATTTTTAACGATTTTAGTTCACGACGGTGCCGTGAAGAGGAAACGCGTGAAGCAACGAAGAACAAACCCTTTTTAAAAAGTGTACCAAAACGTGCGACGCACTCAAACGACCCTTGCTTGCGGAACAAAGCGGCTCACATATGCTGCTTCTTCACTATCTCTTTCTCAAAACCCCTTTTTAATGAGCGACGACGACGCAAATCTGTCTCCATCGTCTCCGAGCGTCACCGGCGTGCGTTGGTCAACATTAAAACTCACGCAACTAAAGAGCGCACGCACTGAGCACACACTCCCCCTTTCCTTTCCCTTCCTTTCTGCTGGATGATGTTGCAGCAATATGCTTAGATGGGTCACACACGCTCACAACGTGTGTGTGTGTTTGTGAGTGCGCGCTTGATGCATGTGTTTCGGGGGGAACCGGGTGGATGCATGCGCAGCGACTGACACAAATTTCGTTTTAAGCCTCAACTTTGTCGTGATTGTTGCGTCGTACGTAGCGCAAATGTGCATTTGGCTGTTTGTGGCGCAATGTTCAACAGATGGGTCGAAATCCGTTTCACGATGCGTCGTAGTGCCAGAAGGCGAGGTTTCTGGTACGATTCACTTCTGGCCTAGATTGCGAGATTATTTAAATAGATTAATTACATTTTTAGAAACATTACACTCTGTATCATATAGAACATCTGAAATTCAAGCTTATTTAAATAAATATCTATTTTGAAACATAATGGAAACTACCGGCATTATGCTTCGAAAGAGTGAAATTAAAGAGTCTCAGACATTGCCAATTTCATTGCTAATAATAAAAAAATGAATTCCATTTCATTCCGTCCATTCAAAAGAGAAGTAAAAAAATAAAGAAGTCGGCGAAATTTGAATCATTATCAAAACGATAACTATAAAAGTATTAAAAATGAAATAGAACAAAAGAAGAATACGTAACACAATACGTTAAGCTCAACATTAACCATTGAATCTCGCTTAATATTCAAACTTTGTCTACATCCTCGAATCTTAAAGGGCATAATAAGGGTCATATAAAATTGTGTAACCCAGATGTATAAATAACACAGCTAAAATCGCACTTCAGTAGCAAACGGCCCGGCTTTAAGACCTTCATCAAACGAATCAATCAACATAAGACGCCGCACAAACATAATAAAGCATTTAAAGCGTCCTTCATCCTCGGCACAAAAAAAACAAAAAAGGTTCTCCAGAGGACCGGTGGAAAATATTTACGCACTTGACCGAATATGAAACAACCAAGGTCAACCTCAGAACCCCGTCTGCGTTACCCTTCTTTCCCCCCGGTGGACACCCGTGAATTTCTCCCCCCCACCACTCCCTCAACCGGGGTGCGATCCTTTCTCTGGTGGTAAAAATTACGCCATCATCCACACCCCAATCTATTCACACGCTTTCTTTGGCCGTGCCACCCGTGCGCGGAACAAGGCCCACCCACCCAAACGGGTATTTTTCCCGGGATTCGGCAGGCAACACAGCACAGCAGAAAAACGCCATCCTTAATCTTCAGTCTGGCTGCCGGCTGCCTGCTCTGTGCCGTGTGAGGGCAGGTCAGTGCCGGTTGTTCGTAAATTCGATCCATGCGAACGAAAGGAAGCGCATAAAAAAACCCTTTCTCCGACCACCGCCGCGCGTCATCATAACTTTCTCACCATGCGGATAATTTTATTCCCTCGCTTTCTTCCTTCCACGAATGGTGCCCCGCGCCCGCGCATCGTTGTTCCCCCATTGTGGTTCTTTTCCTTGTTGTTTTCCCTGCTTTTCGCGGCCCTATAAAGATCTACAATCTTATAGGTAAATACCGAAAGCGAGGGGGCGAGGAGGTGCTTGGTGAAAATGGGATATCTTGTTGACACCTTTTCGCTCGGTTTTGGAAACAGACAAAAGAGCTTGCCGGTTTAGCACCGGTGGTCAACAAAAAGGATCTGATCAACCGACCGGAGAGGGAAAGGTTTTTCCCAAAAATTTGCTGGGAGAATATTCATCCATCTTTTTTGCCGTACCCATAACTGACCACGGGAAACCACCTTTCCGTGGCGTAAGGATGCCGAAGAACAGCAACAAAACGAAAACACGCGAACAAACCCATTTCAGAGCTCATGAGTTTCCTCATTAATTTCATTCATCCGGCAGTCAAGTGCGTCAGCGGAGAAAACGGCCGAAGGAAAGAAACGCCAAAACAAAGTAACGACGCAGCATCCCACACACCCACCACGAGAGGGAGGAGAAAAATTCGGTGTTATTTGATTAATTTTCTCGCACCGAGCGGCACTGTTTTGTTTTGTTTTTTGGTGTGTCAGTGGGTCGATATGCTCAACGGAGGCAGGCAAGAGGGAGGCTTGTGGACGCGTCTCGACGTGAAGAAAACCGAGGGAGAGTGGAAGACATACGCTTTTCGTCGTCTTCCCCTCCACCCGAAAACCATCACGTGGTGAGTCCTTTATTTTCTTTTGATGCCATTTTATGAGCGTTCATGTTGTGCGTTCGTGTCCTTTTGACCCGCTTAATGCGACGAAGGATGCCGCCGCAATCGAAACTGCTGTGAAGAAGGGTGGTGTTATTAAAGCACGAATAAAGCAAACAACGCGAAGTGGGAGACGCATTTTCCGGCCTGCAAAAGAACACACATACACGCGCGCCCACTTGATCCTGAGGTCTTGTTTGCGGCTTTAACGACAATCATTCGCTCACAGCGCGCTCGATTCTCACCAGACAGTCTGCAGGGCTTACGACCGGTAGGGAAGCGGCAGAAACGGAAATAAGATGGATATGATCCTTCTTAGACGTTTCGTTCAACGGGTTGGACGGGGACGCACATTTTCGCGAACTGCCTATTGGATGACTTGCCGGAGGAGACTTTTTCTCACCCCCCCCC